>JARHVA010003446.1:1262500-1397500 GCA_037957365.1 Torreya grandis | reverse complement strand
CAATAGAGAAATAATGACTAAAAAAATGCACGACAAGAATAACTCAACAAAACTACAATCCTCCATCATTTTCTCATGCAACTAACCTTCCAAACTCGCATAATGGTTTAGTTCAAAATGATTGTTAACTTAAGTCAACTACAAATTTAAAACCCTAATCATCTCAAAATTTTGAGTGATTAGTTTAATAATCATTTTATGCATGTAGTTTGACTTTACCAATTTTAACATCGACTTCCCATAGTTCCCATGAAAATAAACTCTATAAAAACTCTTAAAACCTTTTAATACCATGCAACATTGACTAAATGATAAGTCTATATAACATAATGACCAATATCATGTATTTAACCTCCAAACTAGAAGCTAACTTGCTAGGTTAAACAAAAAACCATAGACTTAGCAAATATTTATCAAACATAATGATGTCTATATAATTGTTAAACAATGAAATTATCTATAACACTTTTCATAACATTATGTTTATTGCCTAAGCACTAAGGATTTATAGCAGTCATAAATTTTTAACATCAATATCATTTTACCATGCTAGCTAAAGTCATTCATTAATGTCTAACAAAAAACTTATAACTAGTTAATATCTTATTACAGGTTAATGTAACTATTATAAATAATAATAGTAACCTTATAAACATAAGTAGCCACTTAATACATTGATAAAGATAAGTAATAGAATATGTATATTACTACAACAAAGAATCCAATCAAAGCATTGTTTATACAAACACTCATTTATAACCAAAAAAATGGTAAGTCACAACAAAATAGGTACATATTCATTCAAACAACTAAGCAATAAAATCAACAAATATTTAATGAAATACACAACTAGATTAGTGAAACTACACAATAAAACAACATGATCATATAAAAATAACAAGATCACATCAAACATATATAATAAAAATCAAAACATACTACAACTCCTAACTTGAAAAATAATCACAAAACATGTTAATCTACTATGGTGTGTGTGTGGGTTTCTATTTTTCTGTTTGTCATCCCCCAACACTTCCATATACACCATCCTATTCGATGATACCGTCCCTCTATCACATTATGAGGGATGGATTTGTCCTACATCTACCTCAAAATAATGAAGGTAGTTAGCCTAAAACATTATGAAATCCATAAAAAACTGGTTTATAAACTAACAAACATGTTCATAATGTACATAATATAAAAGTACAACTATCTCATAGTAAATCAATCATGTAAATTAAGAAATATATAACTATCTAATAATAAACATATGACATAACGCTTAATGAAATAGTAGTTAATCAACTAAAAACCATAATAATCCATATATCAAATAATTTCTTCAATGTAGAGATAAATTAGGATGTGACATCCTTCCCCCTAAAGTTGGTCATCATCTTGATGACACTAATTCAAATATGAGTTCTAAATTTAAAATATCATTCAGTAGAAAATAACCTAATATGTAGTATAAAATCAAGTAAACAAATGTGGAAATAATATTAAAACTCATCATAGTCCTCCCAAGTGGCACTATCTTTAGAATATTGGTCCCACTAGACCTTGTACTATGACACTTCTCTATTACACAAATTGAGTTTGTGAGTGTCAATTATTTTAATTGATTCTACCATGACCACCTTGAGATCCAAAACCTACAAAGTATTTTAATCCAACATATGTGAAGGTTCAACAATATACTTTTTAATATAAAATACATGGAAGATATTATGCAAAAGAACTAGAGATAGTGGAAATACAAGCCTATATTTTACATGATTGAACACTTCCAAAACCTCAAAGGTTCCCAAATATATCAGCAAAATTTTTGTTGACTTCCCAAACTTAATCAAACTTTTTTAAGGCTTAACCTAAAAAAAAACTTTATCACCTACAAAAAAACAAATTAATGTTCTCTTCATATCATAATATTTTTTTTTTCTATCATTGGCCTCAACCAAATTCTATATAATTTTCTTAACTTACCCTTCCATTTATAAAAGCATCTTAGGTCAAAATACTACCCTATATTCTAGCCTGTCCCAACTAATTGGTGTTCTATACCTTTTGTACAATGCCTCAAATAGATCCATCTTCAATGTTTATTGGTATGAGTTTTTGTAATCAAAATCAACTAATGGAAGGTAATACTACCATTTATATTGTTGATCCATGTAATACATACAAAGGAGATCTTTTATAATCTAGTTAACTTACTCTATTTCTCCATCAGTTTTTGGGTGATAAGTAGTGCTAAAATTTAACTGCATACACAGAGTTAAATTTAGATGTAACTAAAATCCCAAATTCATCCTTAGATCTTGATCCAAAATTATCTTCTCTATAAATTCATGAAATCAATACATCTCCTTCACAAATCTCTTCTCAAGCATAGGTTCATCATTTATCAAGTTTCCTAATATGAAGTGGGATACCTTGGTTAGTTTGTCAACTACAACCAAGATCATATCATGTAAATTCCATGATAATGGAAACCCTTAGAAAATTCCATGATAATCACTTGTCACTTCCATTTTAGTATATCATATGGATATACCAATCCAATCAAATGCACATGTTAAATTTTCACATGCTGGCACTCCAAATAATGAGACATAAAATCCAATGCATCTTTCTTGATTCCTTTCTATAATAGAGTGGTATTAACTCAATCATGAGCTTGGTTTCTCTTGTATGTCTTGAATATGGGATATTGTGTAGTTATTTTAGCACCATGCTCCTTAGATTCTCTTTATTAGGCATATACATCTTTCCATTTTACCTCAAAATACCATCATTCTCTATCTTAAATCCATTATACCTAATATTATAAGCATTATTAGACAATTCTTTCTTAACCTAATAATATAATTCATTCCCTTATAATAATTTGATTACTTGATCTTGAAAACTACTCCTAGTGGTAGTTAGGATTGTTATGTACCTTTTAAAGCATAGATCATCACATACTTTATTCTCCTTGATTTGATATAATTAATACCAAAAAATAATAAATGTAACCATCATCTCTCATGAGTATTTAGGTTTGGTTGGGTGAAGATATACTTAAGTCCCAAGTTATCAGTCTTGAGCTCAAATGATTTCCCAAATAGATAATGCCTCCAAAATTATAATGCATGCACACTTACCATATGTTCCAAATCATGAGGGGAATAATTCACCTCATATGGATTTAGTTTTTTAGACTCATAGGCTATAACTAAGCCATCCTTCATAATAAATCCTCCAAATCCATCCCTAGATGCATTGGTGATCACTAAGAACTAACCATTAGGATCATGAACTCTTAGCACTAGTGCTGAATTAAGCCTCTTTTTCAGTTCCTGAAAGGCTATCTCACACTTATCTAACTAGATGAAACTTTAATTATTCCATTGAAGAGAGGTTATTCAATTATCTATCTTAGAGAAATTTTAAATGAATTTCTTTTAATAGCCTACTAATCCCATGAAAATATTTACCTCATGCACATTCTTTAGAATTGGACACTCCATTATAGATCTTATCTTCATTGGATATACTAAGATACCATGTATAGAGATAATATGCCCTAAATATTTCACTTTTTTTTGAAAAAATGCATACTTGGAAAACTTTTTGTAAAACTTGTATTCTCATAAATACTGTAAAACTTGTTCTAAATGCTACAGATGTTCTTTCTCATTCTTGGAATAAATGAGGATGTCATATAGAAAAAATAAAACAAATAAATCTAGATAATATCTAAATACACTATTCATAAGATTCATAAATGTTACAGGAGATTTTGTTAACACAAATGATAATATTGTGAACTTGTAGTGCCCATATAAAGTTCTAAATGTTATTTTTATAATATCGTCATCATGGATTCTCAACTAATGATACCCTACTCTAAGATCAATATTTTAAAATAATATTTCCCCTTGTATTTGATCAAAGAGATCTTTGATACATGGAAATGGATATCTATTCTTCATCATCACTTTTTTTAACATCTTATTATCAACACATAGGTGAAGAGTAACATATTTTTTCTTGAAAATGATAAGTGGTGCACCCTATGGTGATACACTTGCTTGAATCAGACCTTTTGATAATAACTCCTGAATTTGATCCTTTAACTCAAAAAATTAAATGGTTGTCATCTTATATGATGCCTTAGACTAAAATTTTGATCCAGGTATGATATTAATAGATAAATTAAACTCACACTTGGGTGTAAATCTTGGTAATTCTTCTAGAAATATGTCTTGAAAGTTCTTTAGAAAAGGATAATCCTTGATGGATGGTTCCTTAGATTCCTCCATCTTTTTTATTTTAATGATAAATGCTTGACATACCTTCTTCTAATATTTATTGTGTTAAATTATAGAGATATACCTTAGCTTCAAATCCCTTTTCTCACCCTAAAGTTATGTCTAATTTTTAAAATCATCTTAACACACAACCTTATTTAGATAATAGTCAACCTTAGCTTTATGATTTGCAAGCCAATTGACTCTTAGGATCACATAATATGACCCTAATGGTGCAACATAAATATCCACTAATGTAGTGAATTTAGATAACTTAATCTTAGCTTTGACTAAACACTTATCAACTTTAACCTTAGACTCATTCCTATACTATATCAACCATGCATTTGACATAACTCTAGATTTTATAGATAATTTACTAAGAAATATAAGAGTAATTAAAAATTATTTAGCTCTTGTGTCAATAAAAATAGAAACTAGATGATTGAATAAAATACCTAATAATTTTATTGGTAAACCTTGATATTCAGTGTAATGATTGTCAACAACTGCATGAATCGATTAATAAAATGTACCTTGATGAAGAGAAGAAATCTTGTTATTTGGCTTGTCTTGAGGACATTATCAAGTATAATAGTTACTTCTATAAATGAAGCAACCTCTTACTGGTCCTTTCTTGTCAGACTATTGGTTTCCCTTAAAACCTCCCTTGAAATAATTATTAGGTTTCCTACTCCTCAAATCACTATTGAACTTGGCATTTAGATTCTTGATCTAATTCTTGGAGTCTCCACTCCTCTACTTCCATTTATTATTTTTTAAAGTTTGTTTAAAACTTATAAACTTCTTATTAAACTTATCTCTAACTTAGGCAAGAGATTTAAGTTTCTATTCTTACTTAATTGCCTTCATGAAAACCTAATCCATGGTAGATGGTCCATGAACATATACTTCAAAACTAATTTGGGGTTTTAATCCCATGATGAATTGATCATAATATTTATTCATTAATAGGTCTATTTTATTAATATTATAAAAATCTATAAGATTTTTATTGAATTATAACTATGGAAGTTATCAAGACCTAAACAATGTAATAAAATAATCTTAAGTGATGGTGGTTGAGTCGAGGTTCATCTTAAGCTTCTTATTTGCCCACCAAGTTGCTATTTCACCATCAAGATGATAATATACCCAAAATTAATTGGTGAATTTAGAGTAATTATAAATCTCAAAATATTTATCCATCTCTATTAGCCATGCTTCAGCTCCATCTCTAATACAGTTTCATCAAACTTGGGTGGATTTACCTTTTTCATGTCACTAGCCAACTTTGTATCTACTCAAGCTCTCACATACTATGTTACTTATTCATGCCTCTTTTCTTGAGTATGTTACTACTCATCAGGATATTCTTCAAGTTTAGCCTAAGTATTCACCTCTTCATGGCCATGCACTTCCTATTCTAGGGCCATGATTTGGTCCCTAGTCTCTTTTATGGTTGCAAGGATCTGATCTAACTTCATAGTTTTCTCAATAGAAAACTAATTTGGATCAAAATGGGGAGTAGTATTATAATTACCCTCACCTCCTAGTATTAAATGTACTATTTTTATTCCTATTGGATAATAAGCTATCTTTAGCAAACACATTAAGTCCTAGAGTCTGAGCCTCAGTTCTAATACCACAATGTAATAACCCCACTGGGTTTTACTAGAATAGAGTAATTTTTTTTAAATTTAATTACACATATTCATCTAATAGATTTCACAATGAGAAATCTAACCAATTGATATTTATCTAAATATATTATTTTAGTTAACCCCACAAGGCTTATAGCTAATCCATTTAGTTAATTATCACTAAGATAATTATATAAAAAATAATGAACAATGTTGAATAAATAATAAATAATACATTTATTTCATTAAAGTAATAATATAATTTCAATTATGGATGATACAACATTATAGCCACTATTGTAGATGTATAAGTGAATAAATAGTACAATTTCAATAATAAATAATGTCTCAAATAATAATAATATAATTATAGAAAACTCCACAGAGCATGAGTATCCACAACTCAAGAATATCCATGACTCAAGAGTCTCTACAACTCAAGTATTTATCTATAATCTCAATTGTATATCCTTATTTAATATACTTTCCAAATCAAATTTGATAAAGACTAAGCAATCTGTATATGCATATGAATATTGTGAGTTTAATCCTTTGTCTAAGACTTATAATTTCTTCATACAAGTAATTATACAAACAAATGACCAAACATATAACATAAACTTAGCCAAATCCATATTCTTTTTTAATAAATAAATATATGCATAAATATAAATAAACAAACAATTAGTTATACTTCTACTTGGATAAATATTTACCATTGGCATCTTACCTAGTTCAAGGCTTTAAATGTTAATGGATTAACCCAAATTAACCCTAATTCTTTATATGCATAGTTATGTATTCTATTATATTTAGTAATAGAGACTAAGTATATATCCCATACCCATAATTCATAAATAAATATACCTTAAATTGGTTATAAAACCAATACATAGATTTTATTTGAAAACCCCTAACCTTTCTATTTGTGTGTATGTGTGTGTGTGTATAATCAGGCCATTAGTCAAAGTACACACACATGCACACACATAGAGAGAGATTTGTGTGTATATAATTTCTTACATAGAAAAATTTGTTATAAAAACCTATAACATCTTTACCCCAATTCCAAGTTAGATATGTACATAGTCAAATCCATCTTGCATGAAACATAATTCAATCTACATTTGTGCATTAATGATTATATCCCATAACTAGTTAGACATCTAAAATAGAGTCCAAAACCTTACCTAGTCTATTCATAGGTACCCTTTAACAAAATAACCATATTATAATTTCATAAGGTTTACAAATTGAAACATGAATTAATATAAATATTTCATAGTGATAGTATAAACATGGTAAAAATCCTACATCTCTAACCATTCCACTTAGGGTTACTTTGGGTTGCATGTAGGTTATGTGAATGGTTGAGCCATCCACAAGGCCCTACATTCATCCCATGATTTTTTATAATTTCAAAACTAATTCAAACGAATAAACCCCTTTATAATATATTTTCAAAAAATCCATCAAACTATCACACAAGAATTTAAAGTACATCACCAACCTGCAAATGATGATTATAATGCCAAGAAAGCCAAAATTTGTCTTCACTCCTTATCTCTAATACCATTTATTTATCCTTCTACCTAATACACCCACATATGCCATGCCATAATAATCCTTCTTCACTTCTCTTTTATTCTTCTTCATGTCCTTAATTTCCACTAGTTTCTCCCCTTTACTCGATAGATAAATAATGACTAAAACAATATATGATAAGAATAACTAAATAAAACTATAGTCTGCCACCTTTTTCTCATGTAGCCAACCTTATAAACTCACCTAATGGTTTAGTTCAAAATTATTTTAAACTTGATTCAACTATATATTAGAAACCCTAATCATCTCTAAAGTTTGAGTGATTAGTTTAATAATCATTTTATGCATGTAGTTTGACTTTACTAATTTTAACATTGACTTCCCATATTTTTCATGAAAATATAATTTATAAAAAGTCTTAAAACCTTACAATACCATGAAATCTCAACTAAATGACAATTATATATAGCATAATTACCAATATCATGTATTTGACCTCCACACTAGAAGTTTACTTCTTAGGTTAAACAAATAACTATAGACTTTAGCAAAGATTCATCAAACATAATGATGTCTATATCATTGTTAAACAATGAAATTATCTATAACACTTTACATAACATTATTTTTATTTCCTAAGCACTAAGGTTTTATAGTAGTCATAAGTTAGTAAAATTAATCTCATTTTACCATTCCAACTAATGTCGTTTGTTAATGTCTAACAAAGAAATTATAACTCATTAATTTATGATTACGTATTTATGAAACTATTATAAAAAATAATAGTAACCTTGTAAACATAATTAATCACTTAATAATCCAATTAAGATAAGTAATATAATACATATATTACTACAACAAATAATCCAAAAAAAACACTGCTTATACAAACACTCAGTTATAACCAAAACAATGGTAAGTCACAACAAGATAGGTGCAGATTCATTCAAACAATTAAGAAATAACATCAACAACTATTTAATGTAATACATAAATAGATTAGTGAAATTATGAAATCAAACAACATGATCATAAAACAATAACAAGATCACATCAAAAATATATAATATAAATAAAAATATACTACAACTATTTAACTCAAACAATAATAAAAAAACATCTTAATCTACTTTGGTGTATGCGTGGGTTTCCAATTTTTCTCTTTGTCATCCCCAATGCCTCCATCTACACCATCCTCTTTTATGATTTCCTCCCTCTATCACACTTTGAGGGATGTATATATACTACATCCACCTCACAATAATGAATGTAGTTAGCCTAAAATATTATGAAATACATAAAATATTGTTGTATAAACTAACAAACATGATCATAATGTACAAAATATTAAAGTACAACTATCTCATAGCAAAAAAATCATGTAAATTAAGTAAAATACAACTGTCCCATAATAAACATATGAAATAAAGCCTGATTAAATAGTATTTAATCAAATAACAACTATAATGATGCACATATTAAATAGGTTATGTGGGTTAGAGAAAAATTAGGATGTGACATTGAGTAAAAGGGGAAAATATAAAAATCTTAGAGACTTCATTAATGGTATTCATCCAAGGCTGAGGAAGGAGAGGAGGGATGACTATGTAAAATTAATTATCTAAATCCTCCCTCCTTTTCATAATATAATTTTACAACTTTTATATAATATTTATGAATTGTATAGCACCTGAGTCTTATAAACTTGGAAAAACTTATACCTTGGCTATTCCTATTAGTTTTAGATCTTTCCTACTCTTACAAGTCTTGTATCTTCTTCCCCCTATGTTTTAGTTCTACCAATATTATATTGATGATGTAGACCTTATATCTTACCAAAAATGCTTAAAATCTACACTCATATTAGTCATAAGAATAACACATACATAGTTCTAAAATACATAAAGAACAACTCAAGATCTATATTTTCTAAGTTGAAAGTTAGATGACTATTGTAATTGCTTATCACATTACATCATTCATGCACATGAAACATGTAAGGGAGAACTAAATATTCTTGAGGCCCTATTCATATTATTGTCTATGTAGTTAATGTTTATTAATATATGGGTCTTTGGGGTAGCTAGACATCATGTGCCCACTAACCTATTTTTCCCATAACCACTATGAGGAGGAAGAACTATGGATTTTTAATTTAAAAAAGAGATATAATCCATGACATATATATGAATGAACTAGATCAAAGGTGAAAAAAACCCAAAATCATCAAAGTGGTCTCATCTTATTTTAACATGTATTCCATACATGACACATGCATCCAACCTAGAAACTAGTGTTAATACAACTATTCAATGATAATGAAAATGTTTAAAGCTATAGAGGCACTAAATCCAAAATTCAATTAATGTTTTATAATACTCTTCTAGTTTTATTCATACCTATTATAGTTATATATTTGTATTAACATCAGAATTAGCTAAGTACTATTATTCATTATCATTGCAATATCTATCATAATTGTAATTTTTATTTTTAGCATATCTCAATACAATAGATTTAGTATATGTTTTATCTAAGTTTAAAAAACAATTGGCTTGATATATATATGTGTATCAAACTTGTGTTTATTAATTTCTATATTCCTAACCCTAGATACAATAACTCTATATTTTTAGGGTTAAACATATGGTGAACTTGATTTTTGATCTCAAAACCTTAGTTGGCTTGAGGTTTTCTATTATTTTGAACAAAACTTTGATTTCTTATTTTTCAAAATTAAAATTTATAATTTATAAAAAATCATATTTCCTTTTTTATATATAAATATGTGCATTATGGATGCATCTATCACCTACTTTAGGTTCCAATTCATAATAGTTGTTGAAATTTTCTATATCACCTCCATTGCCAAATTTATTAAGCAAATTTGTAAACATCTAGTACACTGAGGTTGAATGATGTTTAAATATCAAGTTCACTAAATGTTTAAGCCTATATGAGATTTTAGATTGGGGTTCTCTAGAGTTAAAGTGGTATAGATAGATTAAGGAACAATGATGATAAACTATCTATAAAGTAGGCCAATTGGGTGCTAAACTGAGATATAAACATATGTTAAATTCATTAAAATGAGATAGGCTAAAAATAATAAGTAAAATTATGCTAAATATGAAAATGAAAAATAAGTAATATACTTAGCTTTTTCTAATTTTAAAATAGTTATGGATCTAGAATAGGTAGAAAGTAAGAGGATTTAGAATAGTCACCAGATTCTAGATTGAGTGCCTCTAGAACCATATAAACTAACATCAGCTTGGGATAGTTGTTTTGATGCTACCATTTGAACCTAATATATGTGTCTTATGAAAAATACCTACTAAAAAAGATGAGACCACCTAGATGATTTTGGATTTGATTTCACCTTCACTCTGGTGTATTCAGATCTAGGTCATGTCCTATTGCTCATGAATTTTCAAAACCCTACTTCTTCATCTTTATAGTGAACTTGGGATAAAATAGGTTAGTGATAACATGTTTTAAAGATGACCCCAAAGACCCCTCTATCAATGAACACTACTTACATAGCCAATAATTTGAAAATAGCCTCATACTGATGTAGTTCTCCCCTATGTACTGGCTTGTGTGTGAATCATACAATATATGCAATGTAAGCAAACAATGACCTAGATTTTAACTTGGAAAATATATCTCTTAGGATGTTCCTTCATTAATTTAGACCTATGTATGTGATGTCTCTATGATTGATATGTAAATATGAGAAAATAGGGAAGCTTTGCTTTATTGAGTTCTAGATTGAATCCTTTGATAAATTACCTTAGGTATTTTATAGGCGAGGAATGAATGAAGGTTTATATTTTATTTATATCAATCCCTTTGGATAATTAACTCACATTAAATCCCTTCGGATAAAAATTAGGATATATTTCATTTGGAAATTAGTGACTTTAGGGTATTGGAAACTTGTGTCAAATTAGGACACTTATGTTGTTGTAGGTGTTTATCCCAAATACTAGTGTCCAAGGAATGGGAAAGTAGGTGAAAACTTAGAACTTGTAGATGTGGAAGATAAGTAGTTTTTAAGAATTCTAACTAAAATAGAAGGTCTGGGTCATTAACATAAGACTAGCAAACTAAGACATAGGCCAAGAGGTACAAGATAGATTAGATGAAAGACTTCAAAAAGTGATAAAAGTATAGAATTGAGAGGAACAACCAAAGTCTAAGTTTTTTAAGTGTAAAATACTGAGGTGATATATAATCCATAAATTAATGTATATATTTTTCCAATTTAATTTAGTATTGAAATTTATAGTTTAAAGTAAAAGTATGCATACATGGGTGTGTATAACACATATTGCCTTTGCTTGAGTCTAACATCAGTGCTTTGTTGGTAATTAAAATATAACTAAGATCAATCTATAATACAAATTGATGCATATAATATATAATTTAAATTATTTGAAAAGATTTAAATTGAAAGTGAGGTTTAGGAGTACACCTATGTATCGATGTAACTACTTTTCCTATTTCCAAGTTTATTTGAAAGATATATCATTGTAAGGATATAAAATTAAGATTGGGATATATATATATATATATATATATATATGTATGTATGTTATGTATGTATGTATGTATGTGTATATATATATATATATATATATATATATATATATATATATATATATATATATATATATATATATATATATATATATATATATAGAGAGAGAGAGAGAGAGAGAGAGAGAGAGAGATTAGAAGGCACATGCCCAAAACCTTAGAAAAAAGGTGAGTTGTAACTCAACAATTGAGATTAGCTCAACTATATAGCTCAATAGTACTTATACCCTAGTGAGCATGAGTGAACAAAGTCTACTCATACTTTTAAATTGGTAATGTTAGATGATACAATCAATTACATCTTGAAAAGTTTGAAAAAATGAGTGATTTAATCACCTCAACCATACCAAAAGTGAACCAAATACTATAGTATATTAGCTCAATACAATGTGTAAAATTACATCTTATGTATCAGTGTATAAAAGTACATCTTATGGGTGATGATATTACATAAGAGTGTTTTGAAATATAAATAGATTTTATTTTGAGATGTTAAGTGCACATTACATAGTATATACACATTAAATATGTCTCATGTTGAAATAATGTATAATAATGGTACTAATGTATAGAATTCTACAACAACTATGAATCAAAATTATATAACTATTTACTTTGGATAATTCAAAAACTATGTAAGTGTGAAGAACATTCTTTCAAAGTATGCCCCCCATTATATATGAATAAATATTAAAACCATAATAACTAATAATGTGGAGGAAATGTTTCCAAATCATGCCCCCATTGAATATGGGTATGTCTAATACTGAATACATGTGGAGAACATACTTCCAAAGCATACCCCCACTAAATCTAAAAACTATGAATGTGTGGAAGCCATGCCTATATGACATGATCTCATTGAGTCAAAAAATTGATATAAGTACCAAATATTGAATGAGTGTGGAGAACATGCTTCCAAAGCATACCCCCATTGAATTTGAATGCTATGCCAAATTTGAAGAACATGCCTCTATGACATGCCCCACTAATATGATCCCCTTTTTAGGGGGGATAAGAATATAAAATTTTAGTTTCTTCACCTAAAAAGGATAAGACAACTATATGATTTATAAATGAAACCATGTATCATATGAAAGGAACATGTTTAATAAAATATAACATTAGTGCATATAAAAATGTGATCACATTAAGGCCTAAAATACATGATAAGTATCATGGAAACATTTATATAGTAACAATAATCATGGAAACATCTAGAGAGTAACAATGTAATATCAAAAAGCAAATCAAGCACACACATATAAGCACTTAAAATTAAGTCAAAATGTAATGGTCTAAGGAGACCAAAACAAGGGGAATATTCAAATACCACACAATTAAATAGACATGACTTAGTAAAATATCCATAAAAGAAAGGATGACATATTCAAATTTCCATACAACAATCAATGACATGTTCAAATGTCAGATAAATCACACATAGACATGGGGGATACAATAAAATGAGATATTAAAATGCTTGAATAAATAAGACAATAACAAAGAAAGACACTCAAGGAAGTGCATAAAATAAATAACAAGAAACTAGCATAAACATGTCATAGTAGCCCATGGATAAAATGTGTTAGCAAAAAATGTTAAGTGTGTAGCATATTAAGTACACTATGTAAGATATAATCATGGATAAACACATGTGTAATTACATATAATATATCAAAACCTAACAATGTAGAGTGACCATAAAATGATATAACATGTGAGTGTCATGATCATAGAGGTGGATGCCCCTAATGTCCATATGACACAATTGGAGGAAAGGGCCAACATAAAAAATAGGAATAGATCATGTATCTATGTATTCCTATATCACACTCACATATAAGTGTGACACACATATGCATGTAGGAATAACTAATATTACATCTATTAACATAAAACTAACACATAGATTCCAAGGAGCCAATAGAACATTTAAGTTCTAAACCATTTTTGTATTTTTTAATGTTTTTGTTTTGTTTTGTATTTTTGGAATATTTTAAGAGACTACTCTATGATCTCATCTAATGTATGGTCATATGTATCTCCTTAACACCTAAAAACCTTAAATTGGATCTTTTAAATTGTTTTCTTCATGATTTGATAAGTTTAAAAGATACATAGCATGTTCCTCCTCATGTTTTACATGTGTAATAGAAGAAGTAATGATGTCATTTAGAATATGTATTAATTTTCCTTCATGAGGAAACGAAATACCTTGTTAATTTAGATCAATTTTTGCTTCCATTATTATAGCCAAATAGTTCCTAGTGTAAGTGCATAAGGAGATATAGTAGGCGTAACCTAAAAATGTATTTAGATTAATTTATGACCACAAGTAATTTGTATTATTATGTTTCCCAAATATTCTTTCTAACCTCTTTTGTTTTATATGTTTTTTAGATCAAAGCCAATTTATTATAAACATCTTACTTTATAAGTAGTTTTGGCTTTTGTAGGATCAATATGGATATGCCAAAAATAAGCACCACCCATGAATAAGGTAATTTTTACATCTTATTGGTGTGATTTTTGTTTTTTTCACTTTGGGATTGGCCATCTATTAAGTAACATTTGTAAACTGGTCATATAAAGATTAAGAATACCACATTTTTGTTCATAATGTTAATTTGGTAATTCATCTCCCTCTTTTGTGTGAGGAATAAATATTTGATACATATAATGAGATATGTTAATATAATTTGGATGGGTAAGGATGAATGACACATATCTATGAACATCCACATACAAATGTGTAAATGACTCACATTGTTTATGCAATGCTCTTTCTTTTAATGGGAAAATAAGCCTTGCACTTAAAATAAATTACAATTCCAAATTCAAGGGTCTAAATTATAGCTTATATGATGTAATTTTGAATCTAATAGTATAATATTTAAGGGATTCATCATCATGTTGTTTTATATTTTACAAATTTTCTAATGTAAGTTTTGGCACCTTATGGATTTTAAAAACCATGAAGAATTCATCTTGTAATTGTGCAAATGTGATAAAGGAACCTTTTTGTAGGCTAAAAAATAAACTTTTAACCTTTTAAAAAATGCTCATATGGAATACTTTTAGTAATAGTTTGTGATCTTGTGCCCATTGACCAAAATAATGTACATAGTTAATCATGTGTTCAAATGGGTCTTTGTGACTAAAAAATAGAGGTAAATTTGGTAGTTCAAAATATTATGGATAAGTATATTCACGTATACATTATGCAAGAGGCTAATTATTAAAATATATCACGTTTGCATTAGTTTTATGTAAATCCATTTGCATTTGAAGTATAAAAACCTACTTTTGAACATCCCCAATAGTGTTAATAATAGAAACAATATATTCCATGGGAACAATGTTTTTTTTCATAAGTGTTATAATTTGTTCTATTACACCACATTTTTTGAATCAAGGCATATAAGTATCATCATCCTCATGTATAATAAGTTCTAGTCCATGGATAATAAATTTATGATATGTTGGTATTGGTACTATATATTTGAGTTTTGATACTTTTCGCATATGATTTGAATATCATAGACCATTAGAAGATTTTTTTTTGTTGCTTTTATACTTATTTTCTAAATTAGTCATAAATTATTTATGTATTTTTTAGAACTTTGGACAATCATATGAAAGATCATCTTGGTCATATGCAATCATTTTTGGAGTAGGATGTCTATGAAGAGCTGGAGTAAATGACTTACCTTATTGGTGACTCATGTATTTTTCTAAAAATCCCAAGCCTTGCCAATTTGTATTATTATAAAGAGATACAAGGTGGGTTATATCTTACTCATGTTTGCCCAATCCTTTACCATTGTATCCATATTTTCATAAACATCAAAGTCCAAAATAATATAATAATGGTGTAGGAATTATGGGTAAAGGTTCATTATCTTCCTTAAAATGGATAATATTTTCTATTGAAATGGTGAGAGTATGAAATTTATTAGAGGGATCGTAGTTACCACCATTCAAAGATTTGATATTTTCGGGTTTAGAACTTGAAAGAATACAAGAGAAATAAAATTCACCCCTTTATTAATAGAATTTTGGAGAGTTTCATAATCATATTCATAAAAGTAATTGATAATATCTAGGATGAGAGAGATAAAGAACACAAATATTATATCAATTAGTAAATAAACATCCTAAATGGTACACTTAGGTAGAAAGATGTTCAAACATCAGGTCAACTAAATGTTTAAACCTAAATTAGATTTTAGATTTGGGTTATCTAGGGTTAAAGGGGTAGAGATAAGATAGGGCACAAGGATGATAAATTATCTCTAAATTAGGTTAATTGGGTGCTAAACTTAGATATAAACATATGTTAACTTTATTAAACTGAGATAGGTTAAACATATTAAGTAAAACTATGATAGTTATGGAAATGATAAAGAAGTAATGTGATTAAATTGTTATAATGATGATGTTTTTGTCACTTGAATTTTCACCATCTGAGGAGATATCTCATATCTCCTCATCCAAGTGGCACAATTGAAACACCTACAGGCTATGGGTAACCTAAGAATGAGGTGAATCTCTAGATAGGGCTAGCTCCCTTGATGTACCACTTGCAGACCACTACTACACCTATTATTGTGAAGGAAAAGTGAGAGAAAATTGAAAGTGATTTATCCTAAATGATGTGATACAAAAAATTAGTTGATGACTACCAACTAGATACATGTTACCATAAAAATAAGGGACTAACTAGACATACACTTCTCCAATTTGAATATTCTCACATCAGTATTTCATTATGAGGTTGTGATTAATGTTTAGGATAGGAGTACTAGAAAAGAGGCCTATAATGACACTATTTAATAGGATAACTCACTCAACATTGACACTTCATATAAAACTTCACATGACCTATAAGAAGAAGTTGTAAGGTGAGAGAATGAGACAATAATGCTAAGGAAACCATAGTCATCACTAAGCAAGATCCATAAATCAAGTAAAAACACTATGAAAAGTCATAAAATAGGTAAAATTAGTATTTATTTATCTAATGGTATGAAAATGAGAAGGGATTCACTAGACTCAAGTGGAGCATAGTTTACAAAGGCCAAAATGGCTAGTTCTTATAGAATACAAGGGATAAAAGAGAAGAAATAAGTCCAAAGGTCACAAGGACACTTTTAAATTTCATAAAATGAGTTACATGTGTATGATAAGGGAATATTAGTTCAAATTTAGGAAGCAAAAGTGTCACCCTAAGTCATGAAACTCTTGAAATGTGGCATGAAATTCCCTTTTCTAGCTTAGGAAATTGCCTTCATTATTCAACCCTATTTTAACTTCCCAAAACTAACTAGGGATAGGTATCATGTTTGTAATTATAAGGAATGGTTTCAAACATTCTTATCCATGAATTTTTTTCATTCCTAATCACCTAAAATCCTCTAAAAGTGAGCCATCACTACCTGCAGTCAAAGAACTCCTCTTTTACACACCTTATATGCACTAGGCTTCTAAAATGGATGTAATTTCCAATGAAAATTCATAAAATGGGGTTAAATACATGTTTCAATGCCATCCATGTACTCATATGCATTAGACACACCTTAAAAATGATTTCACTTGAAGTTTTCACATGTACCATCTTGCTCATTATGTGAGTTCAGACTAGTTAAGATAAGAGCTTTTATTAGAACACTTCAGAGTTTTTATGAAGCATTAAATGGACATATGTAGTTATATTAAGTCTCTATATGCATCTAAAAGTTTATTTCATCTATTGAAACCTCTTATAACTTGCACAATGCATAAAATAGTAAAAAATACCCTATTTTTAACTCCATCCACATAATTCCATATAGTCCAAAATAATGGGGAGGATATTGAGAGATTATTATACAAGGTTCAAGAAATTTCATGGTAATTTCACCCTACTTAGATATGCCTCTAACCTAATTTTCCCAATTGGGTCCCTATCCAAGTGTTTGCATAGCTTTTGAGTCACTTCTACTCTTAAGGATTGTTCATGAAGGTTAGACATTGTAATTGCAAAAAAATTACATAAATGAAAATATTAAGACCTATATAAACCTCCATAAACTCCTTTAATTTCCATGAAAATCCTCATTAAATATGTGAGCATTTGAAGTTACCTTATCGAGCTTATTTTCACACTTTAGACAAGTCTGATGTAGATCTAAGCCAAAAGTAGCTTTCCTTATGACTTCCCTACATTATAATAGATCATAAGTGTCTAAATTCATATTACAAACATGTTATAACTAGTTAAAAATCTTATCACATGATATAATTAAAGGTGACATCTCATTTGAACTCTAGTCTTAAACCTTGCCTAACAGGGTTGGTTACATCTTTGAGGGTTTAAGCCTCCCTGATAGGTTTCATATTTCTATGAGATGTATTACATGTTGTTTTATATGTCATATAACCTTTCAAAACTTATTTAAGGGTCCCATGTTCTTTTGGTCCACCATTTCACCTTCCTTCCTCAAGAATGCATGTTTTGCTCATAAATGGAGTGCCCTCTATTTGAGATAAAACAAAGTACACTACCCTATTTTATCAGATAATGATGAATATTTTATGAGATTATTTACAACATGGAAATGTTTTGTACCAACTTTTATTACTTTTTCAAAGCATTTTACCCTCTAAAAGCTTTAAAAACCAAGATAAACCTATGTGGAGTGGACTGTGTGCAAGGTTTCTTGGTATGGATTGAGTGACTCATCTTTAGAGTCATATCTCTAATTTTTTTCCATATTAAGACCCTTTAGGTACCATCATGGTCACTATGAATGAATTCTAAGTCTGATTCATCCTTTCAACTCTCCATATACCCCTTTCCATACCTGACTAGTCAAGACAATGTTCCATCTCTAACTATGTTTTGCTTGTTATACTACACCTATAGGTTTTCACTACCTATTTGGGATTTGAAAAACATTGGATGATATTCCTTGAATCCATTAGGGTCATTAAATCTATATTGGGACCCATTTTATTAGTGTTTATGTAATGCAAACATCAAAACATCACCTTTCAAATCACTTCTCAATACAGTCAACTAAAGTGGACTGTATTAAGACAAATAGAAGCTTGTAGGTGTGATTTCAACTTGAAATATGTGTCATGGTATTTGGAGGACCTTTTAGATATTTTTTAGTCATTTTGAAACCTCTTCTAGAGAATAATGTGAGTGTTTCCATGCTTAAGTCCTTGGTCATAGACTGTATATGCCTACAGTCAGTTGTAGATGAGAATTTTAAGGCTTAAGACACCTATAGGTGTATGTGGAACTCAACACCTTGTTACTCAATTCTTGTTGGCACATATTTGACAAAAAAATCCTATTCAACCAATTAAGGTCATGCCTAATGAATAAATGTTTCAATTTCAACTTGAGCTACTAGAGACCTTCTTTAGAATTCAGATCCTATAAATGTTATTGACTTATCTTAGTGTATAAAAGCGCAACTTAGAGACCTCCAAATTATATCTTTCACTAATCTTATACTCTCCATATTTTGCATAGTTATTATCCAATGTAGGGGATACAAAATTTATAAATTTATATGCCTCAAATCCTTTTTAAGATTTCTTATATGACATCCACAAAACCAACATGTGTTATATTTTACACTTTTAGGGGAAAAGGCCCTAAATACTATCATCCCATGCTTTTGAAGGTAGTCTCCACTTTAATTTGTTCATATAACCCTAAAACTAGGTCTGCCATGGTCCTTATAGTATACTAAGATATCAAGAAGGTTTTTAACATGTTTAATTTCCTCTATAAAGGTACCTTCATACCTCTTTTAGTGCCACCTATAGGTAGACATTGTAATGTATAGGTAATATATGTGGGGTAGTGAGTAAGACATATGTGTTTGTGAATCACTCTAAACCTTCACCAAGGTTTTAAAATGTTATGTTGGCACTCAAAAGGACCTAACACCTATAAAATCTCCCCTTTCAACATGACATCCCCCAAAGGACACTTGTAGGTGTGTATGAGCTGTATGCAAGTAGATATGAGCATTGGAAATGAGTGTGAATTATGAACATTAAATATGACCTTATCATCAATCTTAGAAAATTTAAAGGTCTCATATGGATCTCTTGATCTCATGTCAAAACAAGGTAAAATACTTCATATTGATGTGTTATCCTTCCTTTGAAGCACTTGTAGGTGCATACCAATGGTAGAATGTGTGAGTGACTTAGTATGACTGCCACAATCTTTTCTTCTTGACTCTCATTACACTTCCATGAATCATGCTCAACATGCTCCATATACATGATTCCCTATGATTGTAAGTGAGAATGAATAAGAGTTGACTATGAGTAACAAGATTGAAAGTTGATCAAATCATGGTGGGATGAATCCAAACATGAAATGGGGGGTCCTATGGCATAAAAACATGTGGGACATCATATTCCATCTATATGAGACCTTTGTAGAGAACCAACATTCTACAAACATGGAAAATTTTAACTGAGACCTAACATGGTGACACCTTCCTACAACATGAGGTGACTTGCTCATCAAAACACCATGAGACATGAAACCAAGCATGAAGATAATTTTAAGAGAGATAAATCATCATCTATAATCAACATATCTAATTATATTATATGGACTTCTCCAAACCAAATAAAAACCTATAGGGTTGATGAAATAGTGAGTAAAAAAACATAGTCAACTTGTTAGAGGTGGTTCATAAACCACAATTGACCAATATTCAAAATATTATTATGTAAATGGATCTCTCTGAGTGTAATTTCACCTCCCAAAGGTGTTTGACCTATAACTTCTCAAACTAGCTGTACCAATCATAAACCTATTGATCACTTCTATGTGTCTATAAGGATGAATAAGGAGAAGAATAGTTTTGGACCTTTTATAGCATCTCAAATAGTGTTAAGAATGGAAATGAGTTTGAGGAGCTAAAGATATATTCCATGACCTTCTCTCATTTTTCATTATCTCTCATGGGCCATACAAGTTCCAAACTCTTCCTTTTTCAATTGATTTCTTGATTTTTATTTAGATGACCTAAAATATTCAAGTGGGGATGACATTATTGAAAATTAATCTAATTTATTAGATGTTTTAAAGGAAACCAAGACATGTAGACACCTTGAAAAACATGCCACTTGCATTTATGACCCGTAAATAGCTATTAAATGACTCAAAATGGCATATTAACTAATTATACCATGACCAAGGATAAAAAGGCATTAAATAACATTAAAAGACCTATAATACACCCTATGAAATAATACTAGACCCATAAAATATCTAAAAATCAAGTTTTTACCTATAAGTGTCCTAAGTTGACCTAAAGGGTCAAATTTGGTTAACAAATGTAATTCTAGATCTAGAACAGGTAGAAAACATGCTAGAAGAAGATTTTATAACAATCATCAAATTTTGGATTGAGTGATTCTAGAATTGCAGACACTAAAGTTATCCTAGGATAGTTAAGTTGATTCTATTGTTTAAACCTGATGTAGGTATTGTTAGCAACCTAGATACCACCTTGCTTGAAGGCTAACTAATTTTACTTTGGAACTCCTTCACACCTAGACTAACATTGGAATGATCTGAGGTGTGGGACACTTGACTTAAGACTAGACCTCTATTTTGATGATGATATCTCCTCTAATGTATCACTTACTCACTACTACTAAAATACTAATATTATTGGGATAAAAATGGTTAGAGTGACATTAAAATGGAAATCTAATTCTATTTTTGGTGATACACCTATATTTCTAGTTCATCTACTCTATTTAAGCTCCTAAAAAACTGATAAGATAAGTACAAGATTAAATCTACAACCCTAAATGACTCCTATACATCAATGTTTTATGTAGAAGTTTTATTAGTTGATTAAATCTTGAGGTAAATGATGGATCAGACTTGATTCAAGACATTAACCAATCACTTATATCCATTGTTAGCTCAGCCAAATGACATCAAACACTCAAACATGACCTGCATAAGTTAGCTTACTAGTAACTAGGTGAGATTAGGACTTGACAAGGGAGAAATCTCTACCACATATGTATATCAAACTAATATTACACTCTAATAGAATATGGAATTTTAAAATAGTTATTTTATTCATCTTTGAAGGTTAAAAATCTCAATCTTAGTAGAGTCTAGTCATGCCCAAGAGAGGGATCTTAAAAAATGGAGTAAAATCTTGTGTGTGTGTGTGTTTGTGTGTGTGTGTGTGTGTGTGTGTGTGTATATATATATATATATATATATATATATATATAGAAAATAGAATAAGCTCTAGTTAATGTGGCATAGAGGAGAGAAGGATTATTCCATTTGGAGTTAACTAAAGATAAAAATCCTTACAATAATAAAAAAAAGTCTTCAATTATCTTATATTTCTTTGCAGTCATATAAAATGTCCTAATTGGTAGCTTGAGTGTGGCTTATGGCACCCAATCCATATGACCTTCTTGCATGCTCTCATAACCCTTTTAAACACCTTTTTGCTTATAACAATTCATCTATGGACTTCTAAAACTTTATTCTAGATCAACTAGGCTACATTTCATAGGCCAATTCCATCCCTCTAGGTGCTTGAGCCTATAAGATAGGAGTGTCAGACCTAGACTATAGCACCAAACCCTAGGGTGTCCTATTTTTGATGATCCTATCCAATCACATTTCAATACCAAATGACTATTTCCATCTGATTCTTATTCTTCATTATGTTGGCCTAACATGAATAGATTTAACCCATGACCAATAGATCCCTATAAAAGTCCATCCAAAGTTCATTTAGAAGAGGAGGTGATAAATCTTACAAAGTAAGAAAGAATATAAACAAACCACTAAGGAATATTTCCCTATTCTCTACATACAGTCACCCAACATAGTTATAAAAATATTCAAACCCTCAAACCAATCTCTAGCCACCTCAAGCACTCTTAGTTTGGAATTTTTTCATCCACATAACACTATTACATAAATCAAATCAAGTGGAAAAACTACATATGGCTTGATCCCTCTTCAGAGTATTGGTATGTAGGCAACATTCCCACATAAGGGGCATGGATACATGTTTAATACATCTTACACACACTAACCACCTTATCTTTCTCAAGTTTTATTCAAGCATAATGGAGGTATAGGGTTTGAAGATTAAATCATCTCTACAAGGAGATCCATCAACATCAAGAACTCAAAATTTTATAGGTAGGTTCACATAGGGACAATGGACAAAACCCAAGAAACTCAGATCTCTATGATTATTTTGGACAATAACAGCAAGACCTAGACTATACCACCAGACCCTAAAGTGTCATGTTTTTTACACTCCTATCTTTTTAACGAATGAAAGATAGATCTAGGTTCAAGACACTATCTTTGTCTTGCATAGCTAGTTTCATCTTTTGTCTTAGCCATCTTAGTCGAGTTTTAAGCTAAGTTGCATTTCTCCTTAATTATTACTATTTTTAAAAAGGTTTAAAAGGCATAGTAAATTATATAAATTATTATTGTAATTATTGTAATATTATTTATTGATTTACTTATTCTAAACCCTTAACTAAATTAGTAATAAGACTCCAATATTACCAAAAAAGTTAAATCAATCTCCAAAATCTTGTAAGAAGTTCCCTTATACATTGAAATGGAGGTGGTGGGCCCATGTTTGACTTTTTAATATCATTTGAATGAAATATACACCAAACATTGGTATTTTAACTCTAATTTTAAGCGAGTTGAAGCTAAAAATAGGCCCTCCTTTTCATGAAAATAATGAAATATGTATGAAATTAGCTAATCAGTCAACTGAAGTGATTTGGTCTTCAAGACTAGTTAACTCCATTTGAACTCAACTTGTAAGAAGTGGAACTTGTGGATTGAGTTGAGCATGGTATCTTAACTTAAACAAAATATATGTGGCATTGAAACTCCTATGTTATCTCCATTATTAGTCCTTGAATGCCATCTTTTTCTTTGATGTTTGATCAAATAGGCCTACTAGGCCAATTAGGCCTAGTAGCCTACTTATTATTATTTAAATCCATATAACCTACATAAAAATTTTAAAAACTAAAAAAAATTATGATATTATACCTTAATATTCTCCTCACACCTGAGACATGTAATTTTGAAGAAAAAACTCTTGCAACTCAATCACCATGGTTGACTAGGTCAATTCTACCTTATTTTCCTATAGAGTGGTTATTCTAAAGGAGATAGTAGAGGCACTTCTAGGAAAAAAATTTACCATCTAAAGATTTGGGTATGAATAAAAAGTCTCATGATTCAACATCCATAGATTTTATTTCATGTAAACTGCCTTGTACCTCATTTTCAAGTTTTTACTCCAAAAAACTTGATTTTTACCCTGATATGTATAGTTACAAAAAACAAATTGGAATTATTGGGAGAATATTTGAGTGTAATTTATTTTTAATAGGTTTTATATTTATCCATGAGGTTTTTATGGAAATAAAATCAACTTTCCTCAAAACTGGTCACTATGAGGGGTTGGGAGGGTTTTAGAACTAAATCTTATTAATGATGATTCATGAAACATAGACCTAGAAATATGAACTTATTGAAATGAATGTGTATTAAACATACCCCCTCAACATACATAAAAATATTGGGTTCCCTTGCAAAAGATATGAAAATATGTTATGTGAAAGAAATTTACCTGTAGGGTTTTGCTTACATTTTGGACTACTTACACTCTTATTGATTTTTCATAAATAAAATCCCCTTAACCAACATAAAATTTTCATTACTTATAATTTCATATGGGTCCTCAAATAATTCTAAGATAATTTATCCAAACTCTTCACATGGTGAAATATATTAGCATTTGATCAAGTGGCTTGAATGGGTGTTTGGAATTATAGAATTCCAATTTATCTTCTTGATGATTTTGAATCCTCCATTGTTTCTCCATGATTTATAAAATTATCATGATACCTGTAAAATTCCATAAAATCATTATAAAATTTTCATCTTTATTGATAAGTCCAAATTTGCCTTGTGGCCTATAGGCATGCTTGCTTGATTTAGCCCTTAAGGGCATGGTTTATATATGAATTAGATTTTTAACATTGATAAAAGGTTTTATGAATATTTAATAACATATATTAATTATTTTAAAATAGTTTAATGAGCTTATAAAACTATGTTACACTTATATGCACTCAAGAACACCGCTTGCTCCAATGGTACTAGTGAATGGACATGAAAGGGAATGTGTCAAAATAATGAATACTTAAAATTATGATATGGTATTTAAAATGATATTTAATATTACTCAAATCATAATTAAAATGTTTACCAAATTTTAAGTCTTGATTCAACTTGTAGATGCCATAAAACCTTAAAATTCTCTTAAAAAGCCCCTTATGTGTTGATTGAGCATATGCCTAACTATGTTTTGGTGTTTGATCATGGTGTTTGGGTCCTAATAAATATTTAATATGATAAAATTAGTTAATTAAAACCTTATTACAGTCTTTTTACCCTTCATTTTCTATTTCACAATCCTCCATGTTACCTTATGTCACTTTACTCTTCCTCAATAGACCTCATATGACTATGTATACACTATTACAGGTGTATATTTCAAGAAATGAAGTTATTTGATAGGAAAAATATCATACATAGTAATTTTTAGACCTTAAAAGCATCTAAAAACTATTATAATATGTTATTTATGACATATTGACTCTCAAAACATAACTTTGAACCCTTACATAGCCATGTTTCATACAATAGGCCTGTAGGGTTTGATTGTGTTTATCCTTTTGATATTAATATTAGAACCATAGTTACTTATTAATATTTCATGTCACTTGAAACTATTCAAAGTGAAATACTCTGTTATCAACTTGCTTCATGCTTAGAACATGATTTGTTGGTACTAAAGCTCTTAAAAGTCCTTATGGTTGTAGGTGGATTATTCATTAGGTGAATTCAACTGTATATGGTCCTTTGAGGTATCTCTATATATTTATCTTTATTTCATATTATATCATTCCTCATGAATTATTTTTTTACCATTATATAGCCAACATTATTAATACTTAATCATATATCTATCATCATCCTAACTATGTCTTCATAAAACACTATTGTAGCTGTAGGTTTAAGGTGATGACTAAGGGTCTCTTTGTCTTCATGAAAAACCACTTCATCTATTATGTGATCATGTAACCATTATGTTCTTATGAATATTTAATTATCATCAGTTCACTCATCTTTGATCATTACTCCTATGAATTCTCTAAGGTTCCACCTTGATACACTATGCCTATCCGTGTTTCCATCAAAGGTCAAAGAATGTATTATGTTTGAAACCCTCAAATTGTGATTATATTTAATTAATTAATATCTCATTACCTTATTGAATAATTTTATTTAATATTAAGTTTTATCTTACCACATTTGTGCCATCAACTTGGAAAACAAACCAGTCCCTTATGTTTGACTATCATTAGATGCCTAAAGGGTGTGTATGGTCTGTAACAATAATTAGGACCTTTAAGTTGACCTAACTATAATTTTAGTACATATATTTTTATCTCATCCTCTCTCAAGTCATATTATCACTTGATTACTCCTATAAACCCATTCAATCATGTACCATTGTATTCATACCCTTTCTCATGTCTAAAACTTCACTTCACATGTAGTTTGTAGGGGCATGTCTAGAAGGTGTATGAATGTAGCATGAGTGTTTTATATCCCTTATTAATATGATATTGATCCCAGTAACCTTGAATTCTCATGAAACCTCTATGAGATCACTAATATTGGTAAAAAATCCTTCATAGACCACTATATTGAAACCCCTTGCACTAGATGACTACATGCCTGTAATAACTTAGTGATCTTGACTGTGGTTAGTTTTTGAAAAAAACTCTCTATCTCCCCCTTAAAATCAATCATCATGGCATATTTCATTAAAAACTCTTACATTAGATATAAAAATCTATTTAGGACTCTTCCTACATACTAACAACTTGAAAGATACTAGAGGAGGGACTATGTTCTTTTACTACATGTAGGTTACCTTTAAAGGTGAAAATGATTGAATGTAATTCCATTATAGTATATACCCTTCTCTTATAACTCTTGAGCTTACACCATTGTGAAATTTCCCTTAAGAACATAATTATTATAAGACCATGCCTTTATGCCAACTTTCTTTCAACCCTATTAGACTATACTTAGGAAAGCTTATATATGGTTGTAGGTCTCCATTATCTAGGTTTTTGACATGAAAAAACAAGGATTTATTTAAAAATTTGCACTATTCTATCACTTTTATGTATTTTTTTTAGTAGACCATATTTTATTTACACCATACCACTTCCATCATGAAAATAGACCTTCCTTCCTTAGACTTGACTATAGGTCATCTTTATAGGCTTGTATGGACTGAATATAGTCCATACCTTGAGAAAGTCAAAGATAAATATTATAAATCTCTCTTTATTTCAATAGTGGTCTTGATAAGTTTCAAAAACAATCTTGAATCTCAAACCCTCTCTCAATATTCTAAACTTAGTTATTTATCACCTTCTTTATCATTGGTTATGTGTTTTATTATTCTTTATACAGACTATGTAGGGCTTGAAGGTGGTTTGGAGGGTTTGACAACATGAGAGGATGATAATCCATCTATTGATCCTTGTATGATGCTTTCTTGAATAACTCAATAACCCCCATTTAAAATGTCTCCTTCATGAGAAATGTCTCTTTAATTTTTCATGATCACCTTCTTAGCTATAGCTTATTATTAGCTTGATGTAGGTAAGCATTTCCTCCTCCTAAGCCACCTTTAAAGGCTTAACACATCCTCCTTGAGTCTGTATATAGGCCAATTATTCCTCATTCTTAGCTAAGCATTAATAGTGTTATTATATTCCCATCACCGTAAAAACCTCCTTCATACCTACTAACTCTACCTTTTTGGCTATAAAAGTGACTTTGAAGACTGTAGATAAGTCTTTTAAGATATCTTGGCCTAATTTCTTAAGTAGTTTGAAATGCCATCACTTGATGATTCATTAATAGTCATTTATAACACACTACATTTCCTCACAGTCAGATCTCTATCCATGAAAATAAAACTCTCTTTCAACCTTAACCTTGGATGTGTTTCTTTGATGATTGTAGGTGTATATCTTTCTCCAATTTAGCATGATGACAAAGTCCTTATAGTCTCCCATACATCAAGATGATCTCTAGATGGTCTTAACTCCCTATTGGAAATGTTGTGATTGAAAGATATGAATGAATGGTGATGTGATCACAAAATATGATGGGAATCATGAATGGAAGGGAGAAAAAATCTTGAAACATAGTGAAAGGACAATGTATAACAATGATCATGGAGAAGGAATAAAATGGAGGTGGAAAAGAGACAAGGATCATTTCAAGACCAACCTTATGAATCCAATTGAGGCATTTAACCATCCTCTACATGATATACTAGTTTAAAATCCATTGGATAAGGTAATAAGATTAAATTAAAACCTAGGATAATGCCAAAAACATTAAAATATGATAAATTTCCCTAAGAAATGCTAAATTGGCCTATTGAGATGCTTTAGGAGCACAAATATGGAATATTGGATATGAAAAAAACATGAAACTTTGATAAAATTTATTGGAGGACACGATAACATGATTTATACCCTACAAACAAACTTTCTTGAAATCTTGATGTTGTCTTCTCTTCCCCTGACCATACAATTCTCTTTTGTGGATCATAGACTATAGATCTACAATGCTCTTGTCAAATATCCTTTATTTAACCATAAAAAATGTGAAAATGACCTAAATAATGACATGGGAAGGTATATTGGGTTCTTGATAAGCTCAACTAACTATTATTTTCTTGAAATGATGCTCTGGTGAGGAGAACTTGAGGAAAATTGGTTGCCTTCATAGATGCAAATCTATATAAGTTAGCCCAACTTCAACTGAATGATTCATGAGGTAGAAGAGAACAAATTTAGGAACAAATTACTCCATAAATAATCCCTTTGAGTCTAATTTCTTTTTCCCAAAATTTATACATGTACCTTCTCTCTCCAATCTATACCAACATCAAACCTATAAGCATGCCACTATGTGCAAAGGAGCCACTTGACCAAAAGAGACTAGTTTAGGGCATATATTTCATCCAATTTCCTTGAAACTCTTCATGAATACATATCATGACCTAATGCTCGTATTTCATGCCTTAATTGTATAAAATTCCATATGGATCTGTACATCTCTTTACAAAAAGAGTGATAATAAGCCTTTTATTTGCCCTTTTATTGAAATAAAAGCTTCCCACCACCATAACTAGAAGATAATATAATAATTACATGAAATTAGAATTAAAACAAAATTTTTGATCTTTTCCATGCTTTTGGAAGCCAAACATGGCATGTGGGAGGTGAAAATAGACCTTTTTTGACTTAAAAATGCATTTATACACCTTTTTAGCTCTTGAAACTTTGGAATAAGATAAAAATCATGTATTTGGATATAATTTAAGGAAAATTATATATGTTGACTCCAATATTTACATTTTAAATACCTAAACTAGCTTTTAGGCCACAATACACTTGTTTGACTAGTTTACAAAGACTATTGATAGGATCTTGGAAAGTTTCAAATTATGGGGGTTAGTATTTGGCCTTGACAAGACAAATTACCAATAGGTGTCATGTATATAATATATATTATAAAATTATATGACCATATAAATGCTTTTGGATTTGACTTCACCTTCACTCTAGTATATTCATATCTAGGTCATGGACTGTCATTCTTCATGAATTTATAAAAACCCCAGTTCTTCATATTCACAGTGACCTTAGGGGAAATGGGTTAGTGGGAACATATTGTTGAGATAGCCCCAAAGACCCCTATGTTAATAATCACTTGATACATAGCCAATATTCTAAAGAGGGCCTTAAACTGATGTAGTTCTCCCTTATGTGATGGATTGTGTGTGAACCATGCAATATGTGAAAAGCAAGTACAATAGTGATGTATTTTGTAAATTGGAAAATATAGTTCTTAGGATGATCCTTTAGTGTTTTAGACTACTACATGTGTTCACCCTATGACTGATATATAAATGTGAAAAAATAGGGAAGCTTTGAGTTATTTAGTGCTTGATTGTATGCTTTGGTAAATTACCTTAAGCATTTTATAGGTGAGGAATGAATGAGGGTTGATATTGTATTTATATCAATCCCTTTAGATAAGTGACTCACTTTAAATCATTTAGGCTAACCATTATGATAAATTTCATTTGAAAATTAGATGACATTAGTGTACTAGACAATTGCATCAAAGCAAGACACTTGCATCAACTCAAGTGTCTATATTAGATTCTAGTGTCTAGATATCTAGAAATTAGATGTAGATTTAGAACTCACAGAGGTGGAAGATAAATAAGTTTTAAACATTATGGGAAAGATATAAGGTTTAGGTCATCAACATAAGACTAGTTAGACTAAGAGATAGGCTAAGATACATAAGATAGAGTAGATATGAGACTTTGGAAAGTATGAAAGGTATAAAATTGGGAGAAATAACCAAGGTCTAATTTTTACAAATTTAAAAGACTAAGGTGATATACAATCCATAAAATAATGTCTACAATATCATGAGAATGTTTTTAAATGGAGACAACACTTGATCTCTGTTCATAATTCCTTTTGTAATATTATAGAGCCAATATCTAGATGTTAATTTCCATTCTCTCAACCACTTATTTTACCTATGACTTATTTGAATAAGAACTACCATGCCACACCCATTATTCACCCATGGATTATATTAAATCATACAGTCTATGCTATTTAGTTTAACTATTTTGGAAATTAATGTAAAACCTTAAGTAGATAAAATAGCCAAGTAATAAATCAAGGAATAAAATAATACAATATCAACAGCCACTAAAATATAAAATAATTGATTTGTTTATTTATCCTATAAATAAAAATGAATTGAAAAGGGTGTGCTTAAAAAATATGACTAAAATAGACAACTGGTAGGCTAGAAAGTGTTACAAAAGCAAGGAAAAGTGTCACCAATAAAGAAAAAGTGTTATAAACCTCTTTAAATAGTAGCATGATCCTCTTTTCCAATAACATACTATGTTAATGACCTTCTATGAATCAATATTGACCATGTGAAGATGAAGAAGTTAAATTTGGGGTATACCTTTAATCTATTCTAGGAAGCTTATACCTATGTGACTGAGACCTGGATCATCACCTATGCTTCACTTTTAATTATTTCAGTATGGAACCCTACACCTCCATGTTTATTAGAGTTTTTATGAACATAAGTGTAATAAGAGTGGTGTTAGTAGGGTAGGTTGTCCATGACCTCAAAACCCCATGTGTTGAGCATTGCCTACATACCAGTATCTTGAAAGGGGATCAAGCTTGATGTAGTTTTAATAATCTAAGTGTTGGTGCAAGTGAGAGTGATGCTACTATGCCTAAATATGAATTCTAATTTGAATGATTTGATTTTTAACTTGAAATAATAAATTTAGGTAAAACTAACCTCTGGTCTACTATAGATGGATGTATACAAAAAAAAGGGTAAATAGGGATTAATAACCTTAATTTACACAACTATTTATATGTTCATTTATGATATTTTACATCTAACATATAAATGAGGGAGAGTGGTCTTTATATAGTGTTATTATTCTTGTTGAGACATGAAATGAGGCTAAACCAAACCAAATATTCTTTAGGGAGTGGATAGATATCCATTGAGGGTAAAAAAAGCTAAGTGTCAATAGCATTTCCCACTTTTTCAATATAAAACTATGCTATAAACCAAAGGGGCCATGATATTGTCCAAATTTATGAAATGTGTGAAACACGATAGGAGATGCCTAAGTGATGTCTCAATGTGGCTCTTGTTATGAGCTAGGAATTTGACTCAAGAGAGGTGATTAGAATTGTGTTAGTCCAAAATGAAATCAAATTGATAAAAACACACTAATTATCATACATATCTAGGCCTAGTTACTAGGGTGAGCTTAATTAAAAAAAGAAAAGTGTAACTAAAAAGTAAAAAAAAATAGAATCCTTCATCTTCCTTGGATGATCTAAATACTTGTTATAATGGCTTGCTCAGCTTGTGCTCATGAAGTCTTCATCAAAGAAGGATTGGTTATTTCCTCTTCTCCTTGGCACCTTGTGGCTTTGGCTTGGCTTGGCTCAATATTTTGGCATCATAAATTTGGCATGTGAGAGATCTTGGAATCAATTTGACATGGTAACATTTCACAAATTAAGCTTAAAAATGATGTTCATGGCCTCTCTATTTATAGATTTTTAAGAATGACTAGAATCAACCATGACCATCCATCTCAAGATTAAGATGTGTGGTAATGGATTCATTGAATTATGTAATTAAAATACATAATTATCCTCATCATGAATTTTGAATAAGGGGCATTAATGAGGCATGGGAGGTAATAAAGAGGCATGAGAGACCCATAATCTTGATATTTGTGGCATTTATAGCCTAGCGATGTCTTCCCAAGAAATGAGGTCACCTGATGATGTAGATATTTAATATTCATTTCTAAAAAAAAGTTTTCAACAATTTTCCATGGAATTATTAATTAGGCCTTGATTTGTATTAATAAGCTCTTAATCATGATTAAACACTTTGAGCATAAATTACTCAAATTGATTAGAATGCCTTGTTATTGGTCCAAAATTTGACTAGATTAGAATTGAAAGTCAATGTAAAATGTGTTGGATCCATTATCCCATTTAGGATGTTTCCAACACCAAATAATAAAGACATGCATCTCATATAATAAATTTGATAGAAAAGAGCAATCTAGAGCACCCAAGTGTAAAATTGGTATTTTGACTTAAAATGATCTGATCAAAGTTAGCTAGCCCATAAATTGCATTACCCTATTTAGTGATACCCTAGCCAAAATTGGAACTTGAATATTATAATTTCAACTCATTTTATGTGCTTTAGTATTCTTAAGCCAAATTGTACATTTTTGTGGAAATTATCAAAATCTTGATTAGAGGTCATCGATGGCCAGATTTAGGTGTCTACAGTTTGCCCCTATTTATTAAGGCATTACAAGCTATAATCATAGCAACATATTCTTAAAGAATGAAAAGGACTTATATGCCTATAATTACAATGATGATTAACTAACTATATGATGGTTTCCCCCTTAAGCGAATGGATGGCACAAGCAAGTCAGCAAATGGTCCCTTGTTAAGAAGCAAAATGAGGGGACCAAAGAAAGGAAAAATGATAGGGTGAAAACATAATGATTTTGAAAAAGTAGTCAAAATCATTGAGAATGCAAGTGAGATGGTGTACAATGTTTTTTCCAAATATGGTTATAAGCATTGTACCTTGATAGTGGTAATATGATATGATAACACAATGATTTACCCAAAGGTGGTTATAATCATTGAGAAGATGGAGATACCCTAGTTAGGATAGACAAACAAGATAACAATGTGCCCCTATATGGACAAAAAAATTAAAATGGTGAGAACACAATGATTTACCCAAAGGTAGTTATAATCATTGAGAAATGTAGGTGGGATGGTAAACAATGATTTGCCCATAGGCAGTTATAATCATTAGACCTTGATTATGGAAAACATGATAAACTTGGCTGATAACTTAACATATATGGTAATGATGAATTGGAGAAACCTACTAGTAGGGAGATGCTCATTTGAACTAATAAAGGTTGAAATTATTTCATGGTTAATTACTCTATTTGGGATATGATTAGGATTGAATCAGGATGTTGGTGTTGAATAGATGTTGATGCCACCATTACCAAATAGACTTATTAAAGCTAAGGTTTTTTTTAGCATGTGTCGGTATGAATTATGGTATAACATCATGAGGACTTGGCCAAAATATACATGAGGATTGAATATCATAATCTAATACTCAATAGAAAATAATGCACCAATGATAAAAACCATGATGATAATGTAAAAATATGAATATGGATGGATTCAAGTATAAGTGTGGGAAAGGAATCACCCAATGAACACATATAAACTAAATCAAGGAAATAGTGCTAAAAGTAAACAAACAGGTAGATAAACAAACAAAATAAGTAGAGACAAACAAACAAATAATGCAATAGAAACCATATGAACAATGCCCATAGAAAATATGTGACAACTTAACAAACAAACAAAATGGAAGAATAGAAAAAAAAGGAAAGGGGTGCTGAGTTGTCTCCATATGCACTAGATAAGTGGATGCTACCTACATAGTTTCATGTAAGTAATATCCAACAAAAACTTTAAGACAAATGTAGTTCTCCCAAGGAATGGGAAGAAAAATGATAACTAGTGAAAACAAATAGAATGGATGTAATAGAAGAATTGGAACAGTCTTTTAAAATGGTAAGTGCATAAGAGAAAAGGCCAAAAAGGATGGGGAAACTAAGTGATAAGTGGTTTGCTTGCAACTTAGTAGGGGTTTCTAGAATCCTTAAGGCAAAGAAATGGTCAATGTTTTTGGTTTTTTCTAACAATTTTACAAATGTTTTTGGAATTTTTTTGAAGTATCTCAACTTGATCAAGAATGATGAGACACTAAATGGTTCAAGCTCATAAAATGGTGAGAGAATTCAAACATAGGTTGCTCATAAAATTATGAGAGTGTTCAAACTTAGGTTGCTCACAAAATGGTGAGAGTGTGGCAAGGGGGTGACTGAGCTAACCTCAACAAGTATAAAGTGTTGCCTACATAGTCCTAGAGTAGGACCTCAAGTCACTGTAGTTCCAACTTATAATAAAGGAATTTGACCATTGTAGTAGTCAATTCAAAAAAAATAGGCACATGTGGTAAAAAGGCATAGTATGACATAGGAAGTGGCAAGTTGGTATATCAATACTTAATAAACAAATGTTACTCCTAGTTTGCCCATAGGTGATTATAACTAAAGACACAATGCCATAGATCAATGGTACTAATTTACCCAAAGGTAGTTATAATTAGTAGCAAGACTGGTGATAAGAAAGGAATAACAAATGAAGGATGAAATTGTCAAAACTTCTGTCATACTGCTCTAAAATATGATCTTTGTTTGAAGTACTTGAAACAACTAATGAAACTGATCAAATTCCTTGGTGCTAAAAATACATAATGAATGGAAAAAAATAAGGTCAAATGGGATAGGATTTAGAACACATCTAGTTGATAGAATATAATGGTAAAATGGATAAGGCTAAGAGGATGGATAAGAATGATATTTGTACAAAAAAAATAGTGATAAAATGGCACCATTGAAATGATCTTTACAGATAATACACATTAGCACTCAATCATAATACTTCTTAAGGTGAATAATATTCATTGGCTCAGTATGTTCATCTCCATCTATTGTGGGAATCTTGTATGCCCTTGATCCATAATATATAGTAATGATGAAAATATCTATCTGGTTTGGTTTTAATTTACCCTTATGCTTCTTCTTACCCATGGCATTCTTTTAGTTTTCTTTAAGAACAAGATCACCAAGTTCAAATTTACTATATTTGACACATTTATTATAGTGGCCTTTGAGTTAGTTCTGATATGCTTGAAGATTATTGAGTATATCTATGTATTTTTCATCAAGTAGGTTTAACTCTTGTAGGCAAACTACTCAATAGACATGATCATCTAGGACATTTTTGAAACATATGCATAGTGAATGTAATTCAACCTCAATGGGAAAGATGGCTTCAGTACCATGAATAAATGAGTATGGAGTGGCTCTTTTAGGAGTATGATGATTGGTACGGTATGCCCAAATGGTAGGGAACATCTATAAGTGCCAATCACAATCAGCATCATTGACAATCTTTTTGAGAATATTAATAATTGTTTTATTTGATGTTTCAACCTAGCCATTACCTTGAGGGTAATATGCTGTAAAAAAATGTTATGTTATATTTGATACATACATAGTCTACATCCTTGTTCTTAAATGATATTTGATTATTAGATATAATGTCAGAGGGGAGACTGTAGCGTCAAATGAGATGGTTGAAGATAAATTTGGAAATTTGCTTTTTAATCACATAAGTGAGGGGTATAGCTTCATCCCACTTAGTGAAATACTTAGTGGTAGTAAGGATATGTTTATGGCCATTAGATGAAGTGGGGTTGATCTTCCCAATGAGGTCAAGTCTCGATGTAGCAAATGGCCACGGTGTCAACATTAGTTTTAGAGTTTGTGCTAGGGCATGAATTAGATTAGCATGTCATTGACATTTATCACACTTCTTTACATATACAGATGCATCTACATATATCATGGGGCAGTAATAACTAGTATGCAAGAGATTTTTGGATAGGATTACCCCACTAGAATGAGCTCCACATACTCCTTCATGAAAAATTTTAACGCTATTGTAGACTTTGTCAAAGTTAAACAACAAAGTAGAGTTCCATCAAAACTATGGTGATAAAGGGTGGAACCAAGTAGAGTATAATGAGTGGATTGATGAATAAAGGCTTTAGTTTATTTTGAGATAGGTTAGGTGGTGTAACTTGGTCATGAAGGTAGTTTTAAAGGTCTGAGTACTAGATAGAATGATGACCAACAATATCACAAATCATTATAATGACTAAAGGTTCATGAGCTGGTATGAATAAATTCTTAATAAGGAATTGATATTCTCTAGCTTTATCTATTTGTTGAATCAGAGAACCTATAGTTTCCATGGCATTTGTAGTTCTATTACTAGCCCTTGGTATATGCTCAAATTAGATATTTGTATTTTGATTCTTTAGGGTATCGACCATAACCTTATATGGAACCAATTTATCATCTTTGGTATGAAAATGATTTGTGACCTGATTAATGATTAATTGAGAATCAACATGAACCTTTAGATGAGATATATTCCATTTTAATACCTATCAAAGTCCTATAATAAGTGATTCATACTTGACCATGTTTTTTGTACAAGCAAAATTGATTCTAAATGATTTAGGGATTAGATCCCCCTGTGATGTAATAAATAAAAGACCTACTGCTAATCTATGTGCAGTAAATGAACCATCAAAATATATATTCTAGTGATGCTACCCAAGAGGTGTGTCAATGATGATCATTATAGACTCATCAAGAAAATTAAATGTGAGTGGATTTGTGTTTACAAGGGGTGCTTCAGCAAGTTGACCTATCCTTTGATTGCCTTTTGATTGACAAACTCTATGCCAAACTCAATAAGAAGAATGATCCAGTTGGCCAATCTACCTTGTAAAGCTATTTTAGATAGTAGATACTTGAGTGGATATACTTTTGAAATGACCATGGTCTTATTGGTCAACATGTAATGCCATATTTTTTTAGTTGTGAAGACCATGGCTAGATAAGCTTTTTAATAGGTGCATAGTTGTGTTCATGTGTGACCAATGTATGGATTAAATAGTATACTATATGATATTTTCCATTATTATTATGTTGAGGCAAAATTGCCCCCAAAGTATTATCAGTAGCTGATAAATACAACAAGAATGGCCTTCTTGGCATAGGAGGTAACAAAATAGGTGGATTAACTAGATAGTCCTAGAGTTGTTGAAAAGCTATTTAGTAGTGGCCATCCCAGTGAAATACAACTCCCTTCTTCAAAATATGTGTAAATGGATGACACTTGTTTGCTAATTGAGAGATGAAGCATTAGATTTTCTGGATCTTACTCTGTAAACTATGGAGTTACTTCAAATTGGTTGGTGGTGGCATCTCCATTATAGCATGGACTTTGGCCAGATCAACTTTAATACCCCTATGAGCCACAATAAATCCAAGTAAATTTCCTAAGGTTACTCCAAATACACATTCTTTAGATTGAGTCTCATTTTATACTCCCACAATCTTGTAAATATCCTATGTAGCATTGTTGGATGGTCGACCCTAGTTTTAGATTTTCCTAATATGTCATCAACATAGTCTTCAACAGTATCATGCATCATATCATGGAATATGATAGTCATATGGGAAAGGGAATCCAAGGTATTAAGATCTATATAATTATCTTATGGAGGATTAATAAGTATGGCCTTTCTTTTATCCTACTTAGAACTTAGATTCATGTTGTATTAGTAATTGTAGCTTTAAAACTTGGCCTTAAGATGTTTATAGTATTCATATGGGTGTAAATATCCTAAAATATTCACTTCTATCCCTGAGTGGGATAACTTGATACATTGGTGTAGCGTTGATGGGATTGCATGAATCTCATGTAACCAAGGCCTACCTAGAAACATATTATATGACAACTCACGATCAAGCACATGGTAAAGTGTATCATGGGTCAAAGGCCCCATGATAATTGGTAAGCTAATGGTGCCTTGTGATTATCTTTACTAATTATCATTGGCTTTGATAGTTATCATTTATATCTGAAGATCTATCATTATGTACCCAAGAATCTTGATGAGCTTTAGAGACACTATGTTGAGGCACGATCCATTATCTATAAGGACACGCTTCACTTTATGCCACTTTTTATAAAACTATATGTAAAATAGATTATTATGGAGATGTCTAAGGGAAGACATATCACTTTGGTTAAATGTGACTTGTTGGGTTGGATCTAGGTATCTAATCAAAGCTTGAAATTTGTCAAGGAATATGTCACTGGCAATAGTGGATTGGGTTAAAAACACATTCAAAATGTTCTTGTGGATTGTTGACATTCACAAAAAATCTAAAATAGAAATTTGTGTTGGTGTCTTCTAAAATTATTTCATAATATTAAACTTCTTGTCTTGGTCAATGGTGAATGGTTTTTTTCAAGGCTAAATGGTTGGTTGGATAACAGGTAAAGTGGCAAATGGTTATGGACCTAGGATAGTAATCTTTGACTTCTAAGTTATGATTAGACAATTAGGATTAGATTTTGGACCATAATTTATAAAAAATGCTAAGAATGGTGTGGGACTAGTTAGGACAAGTCTCAGTTACTGGTGCACTTGTATGTGGTCACATGGCAAGGGTGAGTTATCGATATATGATCCAAAAGCGGGAGTCCAAATTTGTTGGTTTGCCTATGTGCAGTCCCAAGTCAAAAAAGGATTATCCATGTAATTTGGTTGAGTGGTATTATTTAGCAATGGTCTATATTGATTATTGATCAGTCTAGGATTAATGGAGATGGTATTATGCCACCCCTTACAATATGACCTACAACCTTATTGTAGTCATGTGTAAATACATGGTAGGTTTGTTGGTTGTGATCGTTCTAACCTTGGTCTTGTCCGTTGTTCTAATGTTGTGGGTTCTATTGTTGATTCTATTAATTCTATTAGTTTGGACTTTGATTTTGATATTAGTTATTTTGTTGTTGCACTGACTAGTATTGTTTTTGTTGATGATTATTATGCTACTACTATGTGTTATGTTGAAGAAAGGGGTTTTGACAAATCCCAAGAGTTTGATTGGAGGTGGAAGTACCATTATCTAATGTTATCTCTCCATTATCCAACATATTCTCAATAAAATTCTTTATTTTCATACATCTTTTTAGATTATGCTCATTGACCTGATGATATTCATAGAATTTATTTTCATGGTACAATCAGGAAAAGGAATGCCTTGTGGATAATGCTTTGGTATAGGCTAACTAATAAAATTGGTAGTAATAAATTTGTATAATATAGACTAAATAGGCTCTCTTAGGTCAATAAAGACATGATGCTTAGGCATAATTCTCCTTGGAGGAGAGGTTTGTAATATTATATATTACTGGATTTATTGTATGGGTCTTGGTTATTGTGCTTGTGACATTGGTTAGAGAGGTTATTGGGTAGGAGAAAGATGACAAGGTGGTGTAGATGATGTTTTCTATGTTTGGACATGACATGATTTAGTTACTCCATTACCCATAACATTCCAATTATGGTTTAATTTCTTTTGTCTATCTTAGTTATTGGCATGTTCTAGTTGTGATGCTTACACTTGGATTGGATGTTGATTTTGGCCACTTCCTTGATTGGTACCTTGATTCTAATTTGTTGACGTAAGATTGATGATCCCTTTATTAATAAGGTTTCACTCAATTAATAAGACTTTGTCGATAATCTCCTTGAAAGTATGTGCACATTATAGTTCTAGATGATAAGCTATCTCACTATGCAAATTGTTAGTAAAGACAACAACTAATTGTTTATCTATTAAACTTTGGGTGAATCAACTTGCAAGGGCTCTCCATCACTATAGATAACTTGTAAAACTCTCACCAGTGTTTTTTTTTGTTTGTGTTAAGTCAACCAATGAAATCTCATGTTTGAGATTATAAGAAAAATGTTGCATAAACTTGTCAAAAAAAATGTTAAGGTGTGGAGCCTAAAAGCTTCACATATGAGCACATTTAATAGTTTCGGGTCTACACAGTCACCGGCATCAGTCAGGAGAGACCACCATCGGTCAGGTGTAGTTAAAGAGACACCGATGTCAGTCATAGGCAAGCAATAGGAACTGGCGTCGGTTACTTGTGCATCTAGAATGCTATTTCTAAGGACATAAGCGAGTGTTTGCATGATGAGTTTAAGTCTTAGTCTTAAGTTTGCATTTCTATTAATAGCAAGATTGTTTTTAGAGCCCTTGTTCAAGAGGCTTAACTGTTGGTTATAAGTGCATGCTCAAGTTTCCTAATTCTATATGTAGAATTAGATCTTCTTAGCTTAGTGTGAATTATTGTAGTAGTTCATTGTATGTGAATGTTGAAGAACAATACAGAGTTGTATCAATTCAGGTTGTTGGAATTGATTATACTTGAGAGAGAGAGCTCTTAAGGGATAGAGATCTAGAGAGAGATCTTGTGCATCTGAGAGAGGTGTGGAAGAAAGAAAGTTTCTTAAATTGTATTCCTTTTGTAAAGAGTTTAATACAAGTTTTCAGGGTGGTTTCTTGTATCTCTTGTTCTTGCTATTTATCATTCTAGTTACTTGTCTATCTGATTTAATTCTGCGTTTATTGCTTTCATAAGTGTAATCTATTATTGGTTGATCCCCAACAAGTGGTATTAGAGCCTTGGTTGTAGGTTTAGAGTTTGGTATCAAAGCTCAGGTTCACTAACATGTGGTTCAGATCTATATAGTGTGTATTGATTATAGGTTGCTCACAGAGTTTCTATAGGGAACTCTATCTGAGTGGGAGAAGCAATGGTAGATGAAAGTAAACTGAGAATGGAGAAGTTTAATGGCAAAAACTATCAACATTGGAGAATGCAGATAGAGGACTATCTGTATCAGAAGGATTTATACTTACCATTAGGTGGGATTGCAAAGAAGCCCACAGACATGGAGGATGAAGAATGGCAAGTTCTTGACTGCAAGGCTCTAGGGTCTATAAGACTGAGTCTAGCATCTACTATGATATCTAATTTATCACAGGCAAAAACAATGGTAGAGTTGATGACTACTCTAGCAAATTTGTATGAAAAACCCTCAGCTTCCAATAAGGTATATCTTATGAAGCAACTATTCAATTTGCATATGTAGGAAGGTGGATTTGTATCTAATCACCTGAATGATTTCCATGGTATTGTAAATCAATTAAGTTCAGTCAAAATTGTATTTGATGATGAAATAAAAGATCTTTTAATATTATGTTCTTTGCCTGAAAGCTGGCATAGCTTAGTAATGGCAGTTAGCAATACTGCATCTGTATCAAATATTTTAAAAGTAGAGGATGTTGTTAGTGTTATCTTGAATGAGGAAATTCGCAAGAAAAGCACAGAAGAGACATCTGGGAATGCTTTAAGTTTTGAGAGTAGGGAAAGGCAAAAAGAGAAGAGTAAGAAAGGGAGATCAAGATCCAAGTCTAAGGGGAAAGGCAGATCTAAATCCAGAAATGGCAGAAGGCCACAATGCTAGAATTGTGGAAAGATGGGGCACATAAGTAGAGATTGCTGGTCAAAACCTAAGGAGGACAATCAACACGAAGGAAAGGAAGAAGCCAAGGTTGTAGGTATTGCACAAGATGCTTTAATATTCTCTCTGCATAATAATATAAAATCTTGGGTATTAGATTTTGGTGCATCTTTTCATGATACCCCTTATAGGGGATATTTCTATGACTATATCCATGGAGATTTTGGAATAGTATATCTAGGGGATGATGAACCCTATAAAATTATTGGCAAAGGTAAAGTGCAGCTGAAAATGCAGAATGGAAACACATGGGTGTTGAGAGAAGTTATGCATGTTCCTAGCTTGAAGAGAAATTTGATTTTTATAGGAAAGTTAGGGGATGAGGGTTCTACAGTAACTCTCACAGCAGAATCTTGGAAGGTGACCAAGGGTGCACTTGTTATGGCCAGAGGTAAGAGAGTAGGTACTCTCTATTTGTGTAATTATGTTACTAACAATTCTCCTTCTGTATTATCTACTTCAGATGTGGATGCAAAATTATGGCACTCAAGGCTTGGCTACATGAGTGAGAAGGGGATGTCAATTCTTAAGTCTAAAGGTAAGCTTTCAGATTTGAAAAGCATGGATCTATAATTTTGTGAGCACTGTGTATTTGGAAAACAGAAAAGGGTTAGTTTTCTCAAGACTGGGTCTACAAAGAAGCATAAGTTGCAGCTTGTTCACACAGACGTGTGGGGACCAGCTCAGGTAGCTTCTATTGGAGGATCACAGTACTATGTTTCATTCATAGATGATGCTACAAGAAAGGTATGGATCTACTGTATTAAGAAGAAATCTAATGTATTTGAGACTTTTAAGATTTGGAAAGCTATGGTTGAGAATGAAACAGGGAAAAGATTAAAGTGCATGAGATCTGACAATGGTGGAGAGTTCTGCATTTATAAGTTCAATTGGTATTGTTACATGCATGGAATCCACAGGCAAAGGATGGTTCCTAGAACACCTCAGCAGAATGGTATTGCTAAAAGGATGAACAGAACAATCATGGAGCATGCAAGATGTATGAGATTGCATGCTGGTTTGCCTTTAGAGTTTTGGGTAGAAGCTGTTGACACTGCAGTGTACCTAATTAATAGGGGACCCTCTACAGCTCTGGATGGATGAATTCTAGAAGAGGTTTGGATAGGTAAAAAGGTAGATCTCTCTTTTCTCAAAATTTTTGGTTGTGAAGCCTTTGTGCACGTAGATAAGGAAAATAGAAAGAAGCTTGATGCTAAGTCTATGAGGTGCACATTTATTGGCTATGGCTTAGATGATTTTGGTTTCAAATTTTGGAATTTAGGAACTAACAAGGTAATTAGGAGTCGTGACATTTTTTTCAATGAAAAAGTGATGTATAGTGATCAGCTGAAGAAGCTGAATCAATCTGGGCAGAGCAATAGTGAATTGGACAAGGTGATGGTCCAAAATGAGCTCATGGGAAAAAGAAATAATCACTTGCAGGAAAACACAGAGATCGACGTTGGCAGGTTAGGAACCGGCATCGGCAGAACAGAAACTGAGGTTGGTCATACAGAGATCGATGTCGGCAAGACAAAAACTGACGTCGGTCAGGCAAAATTGGCATCGACTAGTAACAGGTCTGGAGGTGACCGAGGTCAGTCAGTATCAGAGAATTTGGGTGGACAGCATGTTGTGAATGAGTCTCAGACACCCATCAAGAGGTCAAAAAGGGTAAGCCTCCAATTAGATATTCTCCTTCTTTATTTTATTTATTGCTAACTGATGGTGGAGAACCAGAGAGTTTTGAAGAAGTAATATAGGTGGAGTCCAAGAGTCAGTGGGAGCGTGGCATGGTTGAGGAGTTGGAGTCCCTAAGAGAGAACCAAACATGGGATTTGGTTGAATTGTCAGCTGGTAAGAGAACACTGAAGAATAGATGGACCTATAGGTTAAAAGAAGGTGAGAATGGATAGATGAGATATAAGGCCAGATTGGTAGTGAAAGGATTTACACAAAAGCCAGGTATTGATTTTGGTGAGATTTTTTCTCCTATTGTTAAAATGACTTCCATAAGGGTTGTATTGTCTTTGGTTGCTGTTGAGGATTTGCATCTTGAGCAGCTAGATGTTAAGACAATGTTTCTTCATGGAGATTTGGATGAGGAAATTTATATGGAACAACTAGAAGGATTTGAGGTCAAAGGTAAGGAGAAGTTAGTGTGCAGATTGAAGAAAAGCTTGTATGGCCTCAAGCAAGCTCCTAGGCAATGGTATTTGAAATTTGATAGGTTTATGACTGAGCATGGCTACAGTAGGTGTCAATCTGACCATTGTGTGTATTTCAAGAGATTTGATAACGGTAGATATATTATTCTATTGTTGTATGTAGATGATATGCTAGTTGTAGGATCACACATGCAGGATATCTCTGAGCTTAAGGTGAAATTAGCTCAAATGTTTACTATGAAGGATTTGGGAGCAGCAAAAAAAATCCTTGGCATGAGCATTAAGAGAGACAGGAAAAATCACAGGTTGATATTGTCTCAAGAAGATTATGTGGACAAGGTGTTGAAACAGTTCAATATGCAGGATGCTAAACCGGTAAGCACACTTTTGGCCGGACATTTTAAGTTGAGTAAAGAACAATGTCCTAATTCACATGATGAGGTAGAGTACATGAGTAAGGTTCCATATTCTTCCATAGTAGGGAGTTTGATATATGCAATGGTGTGTACTAGACCAGATATTGCCCAAGCAGTGGGAGTTATAAGTAAGTATATGGCCAATCCAGGTAAGGAACATTGGAAAGCAGTTCAGTGGATCCTTAGATATCTAAGAGGAACCAGCAGTAGGCACTTGTGCTATGGAGGTTCAAATACTTCTCTACATGGTTATGTAGATTCAGATATGGCAGGTGATTTGGATGGCAAGAGGAGCACTACAGGTTATGTTTTCACTGTAGGTGGAACGACAGTTAGCTAGATATCTAAGTTATAGAAGGTTGTTGCCTTGTCAACTACAAAAGCAGAGTATATTGCAGCCACAGAAGCTAGCAAAGAGATGATATGGATGACACAATTCATGGATGAGCTTGGTAGGGAGCATGAGAGCTGCAGATTGTACAGTGACAGTCAGAGTGCAATCCATTTGGCTAAGAATTCAACCTTTCATTCAAGAACAAAACACATACAGCTAAGGTACCACTTCATACGACAGGTATTAGAAGATGGTGATTTGAAGCTAGAGAAGATCCATACAGATAGGAATCTTGCTGATATGTTAACCAAGCCAGTTACAAAGGAGAAGTTGAATCTTCATTCAACTTCTGTTGGTCTTCATGATTATGTTGAAGATAGAATAGCTAGAAGATGTTGCTGTACAAGTACTGGTACAGCTATTTATCTCCAAGAGGGAGATTGTTAAGGTGTGGAGCCTAAAAGCTTCACATATGAGCACATTTAATAGTTTCAGGTCTACACAGTCACCGGCATCGGTCAGGAGAGACCACCATCGGTCAGGTGCAGTTGAAGAGATGCTGACGTTGGTAGAGGATCGGCCGACATTGGTCACAGGCAAGCAGTAGGAACTGGCATCAGTTACCTATGCATCCAGAATGCTATTTTCGAGGATAGAAGTGAGTGTTTGCATGATGAGTTTAATTCTTAGTCTTAAGTTCGCATTTCTATTATTAGCAAGATTGTTTTTAGAGCCCTTGTTCAAGAGGCTTAACTATTGGTTATAAGTGCATGCTCAAGTTTCCTAATTCTATATGTAGAATTAAATCTTCTTAGCTTAGTGTGAATTATTATAGTAGTTCATTGTATGTGAATGTTGAAGAACAATATAGAGTTGTATCAATCCAGGTTGTTGGAATTGATTGTACTTGAGAGAGAGAGCTCTTAAGGGATAGAGATCTAGAGAGAGATCTTGTGCATCTGAGAGAGGTGTGGAAGAAAGAAGTTTCTTCAATTGTATTCCTTTTGTAAAGAGTTTAATATAAGTTTTTAGGGTGGTTTCTTGTATCTCTTGTTCTTGCTATTTATCATTCTAGTTACTTGTCTATCTGATTTAATTCCACGTTTATTGCTTTCATAAGTGTAATCTATTGTTGGTTGATCCCCAACAAAAAACATCAAAATCTATTATTGAATTTTTGGGCAACTTTAAAAACCACTCCAAGGCTTGTCCAACCAAGCTCCTTGGAAACAAAAACAAAAGGCATATATCACTATATGCCACTAGTTGACATGTGACAAAGAACTCAGGTAAATGGGATTTAGGGTCACCTATCACCCTTTCCATTTGTATTTATCAAATTTTGGTGGTTCATATCCTAGAATAAATGGTATCTACAAGTACTCCATGTTGAATGGATAAGAAAACATTTCATTCAACTTAAACTTTTTAGTTTATTTCCTATCCTAAATGGAAATAATTACATCCTTTATCTATTGTAATTATTAGGATAGGAAAATGGAAGGAACATTGATTTGAGGGAGAATATTGGTTGGGGTAAATGGTTGGGAGGTCATAAGTGGGACACTTTGACTAGGGTATGATGGAGATATCTAATTTGGTATATTGGTTTGGTTTGAAAATGGACTAGGAATATACAAAGGTGGATTAGGATGTACTTTAAATTACACATTTATTTGTGTGATATTCTAGTTTGGGTTACATATCAAGGTTGGACTAGGAGGATTTTGTGGTTGGGATGGAGGGATATAAATATACTGTGCATGTTATGGTTGAAAAGGGACATGTTGTTGAGTAATCAAACCTTGTTGTTGAATGGGAACTTGTGGACCAAGACCTTGTCTCTAAACTTGTAGCATATTTTGAATTGATTGTTGTCTAGTCGGTACTTGAGAAACATAGGATCCACCTTGTTGTATGAATCCTTATTGGGAAGTGAAATTATGTTGAAGATTCAACATCTATTGCTAACCAATATTTACACATTGTTGGCTAGTTAGCATTTGGTTTTAGATTGGTACACTGGTCTATCAATGAGGAGGTATATTTACCACTATCTAATGAGGTAGAACATTAGTTCCCCCTTGTTGAGGTGGAAATATATTGAGCCTCTATTACATTGGTACACTAGATTATGCCTACTATTTTGGAATACTACTCATCACTTGTTGAGGAGGAGTAGGATTCATCACATTTGACTATTGAGGCACAACATTAGTTTTTGGTTAACTACCTATCCTATTGGTTTCACACTTGATGAAGTAGTTGGTTTAGGTTGGGATGAAAAAACTCCTACTCCTTGGTATGATGGTCCACTCATGGTATTAACTACATGCATATGCTGTTAACTAGTTGTTTGTGTGTTAGTACCACTTTGATTTAGATTGGATGTTGCTTGCACATTGTCCACTATATTTTGCTCATTATTATATATAGAATTAGAAGACACTTATTCAATAATGGGCATATGTATCAAGTTGTCTATTGAAGTGTTTTGTATTAATGGGTATGAACTTTGATTCTCTTGACTAGTTAATTCTATCAAAATGCCTGTTGAAAGAACTAAGTCAATAAGAGGTTTGATCACCATGTTCATTTGATTAAAATTGTGTGCTAGATTTAGGTAGGTTTGATATGCTATCCAAATTTGATTAAAGTGGTCTTCCATGATTTTTTTACCTATATTAGGTAGATTAGGGTTTATATATGCTTTTTAGACTAGAGCCAAAGGATTTCTAGAAGAAGCATGTTGATCATAAATTATGTTGTGGGGCATTCTTACTAGGCTTGGTAAATTCTCATGAGGGAAGTCTACTAGAAACTTGGCCCCTAACTCTATGTCTCATACCAAAATATCATCTTTTTTCTCTAAAAAATGATGCTAAAAAAATAGATCAAACATGAAAGGCATATTATTAGAGCATGACTGTTGAGGAACTGGTTCATCAGTTGTGAGTATTATAGCTAGGTATTATGTAGTTTGTTCTTGGTCTTATTTTGGATAAGGTGGTGTATTAACCAAATAGTTAGCCAATGGATCTTGGATTTGTGACCCTAATTGAATATTATAAGAGGGATTAAGATCCATCTCATAAACAATATTGTCTATGTAGGGGTCTTGCACTATTTATTCTTGCACAACCACATTATTAATTCTCAGATTATACATGAGTCCACTATGAGTGTAGGAATACATGTTGTGATCCATATTTAATGCTTTATGATAGAAAGGGAAGAGAGTTCTACAAAATCTAAAAGGACAATGTCTAAAAATATGATGTTCAAACTTGGTCTAGATTCATCAAAAAGATAAAAAGGTTTATGCAAAGATTTGTAATAACACAAGCCAATGTTAAATGTCTAATGTTACACATCTTAAACAAAAATATTAAGTAAATTAACACAAAATTTAAATATTAAACACTAAGGTCAAAGTGTTTCAAATTAGTCTAATCTAGGAAATTAAAAGTTGCTAGGTCTTTTGGCCAAATGCAACATCAAAAGCTAGGCTCAAACAAGGCATGCACTAGGACTTTTGGCCAGACGATGTCAAAAGCTATATTTTGAAATAGATGAAATTTTTAATCTAACAAATTTGAAACACTTCTAACAAATATTATAAATTTGATTCTTGGGCATGGACTCGATCAAATAGGTATAAGGGATGAAACAAAAGGCACTTTAAAGATAGTTTATTTTCTCAAAAATAATGGTATAAAACTTAGTTTTTTAGTACAAATAAGCTAGACAAAAGTGAATGGCGTAACTATTCTAGACAAAGGTTCACAAAAATATACTTGGATTGGTTTTAAAATGTAGAAAAAAATTTAAACTTTATGCAAGAGGGCCTATGAAATAATATCTAAAATGTTTTGGCCAATGTAACAATGCTAGACAACCCAAAAGATATGAAAAAATGCTTGTTTCAAAACCTCTCTAAGGCAAAGATAATTTCTCACAAATTTGACAACATAAGACTACCTTTCATGAATCAAAATATTGTGGTGCATAGACTCAAAGTGAAAGTGTTTATCATGAAATGAATTAAGTCTATCAAGTGGTGATAATGATCATGAGTCTTAAACAACCTTCAACCCAGATTAGAAATTGAACTTAAGTTCCCTCAAGTGTAGTGAAAATGGAAAACCCACTTAACACATCAACCCTATGAACTTATAAAGGTGAAATTTTAAATTTATATTATAAATGAAAGACTTAAACAACTGTGGAAAAGGTCTAGACTCAATTGGGAAACATAATTGCACCAAAATGGATGATATCACTCCAAGTTTTGATAAACTTTGAACAAGGAAAATTGATGATTTCACATGGGCAACACAATACCTCTATGTTCAAAGGAAAATGAGGACCATGTGTTTAGTTTGCATCATTTGTTTACACAATGTTTTGACTCCAGACAAGACTTTAATTTAGAACAAAACCAACTAATTAATCTCTCTTAGATCCTAAATTGATAAGGTTAGTTGGTATTTTTGGAATCCATTAATATACATCATTTGAGAGGATTTTAAATGTTCATCCAAAAGTAAATACACATTATATATTAGGGTTTTTACACCCCCCCCACTTCTCTCAAATGATAGTACTATGACATGGACCTTGTTGTGCACCTTGCACCAATAATAATTTCATGGCAAGTGGGGATTTTTCTAAGATATATAAGTTTTCAAATGTTCTAGGGGAATTAATTGTATAATGAATTTCATGTCAAATAATGCAAAAGAAAATCATGGATTTTGGGTTTGTATCACTTGGCTTGTTATAAAAAGGTCTAGTTTTTTTTGTGACCACTACATCCTATTGTTTGCTTAGTGTAGTGCGATGTCCAAAGTGCCACTATGTCCCATGTGTAACTCCAATATGGAGCCAAATAAATTTAATGTAGGGAGGTGAAACCCTAGGTCAAAGCTTCCCTAAAGAACTCATGGGAGGTAATGATGTCCCCCTTGTAATCCAAGTTTACATGAAATAAAGAAAGCATAAAATAGAAATACTTTAGGGTTGTTTTCAATGTCACCTAATATTTTTATGAGTTTTTGGGAAGTGCTTTAGATGATGTTCTTTTTATGCCTTCGACTAGGCAATTCGAAAATAAAGAAGCGCTTTTGATTCCAAGGGTTCCCGAAAGTGGACAAATGGAAGATCATAAACACAATATCCTTGTATTTTGTGAAAACAAAGTGCTAATTGAAGCAATGAAAACAAAATTGACAAGTGTGTTCAATTTTAAGCCCAAATGAAAGATTTGGTGGTGTTCATTTGACCCCTTGGTTTTAAAATTGTAAACTTTGAAAACTAATGCTAAAAACTAAATTAAGCACCTAAATGTTCTATTAATTACTAAAACAAATTTCCTAGTTCATTTTAAAAGCATGCAAAAGATGGTCTAAAACATGTTTTAATAAATTCAAAGTCCGTCGGTTACCTGTCTACCCTTAAGGCATCACCCCAAAAGCAAATGTGTTAGGTTAGACAATGTAAAAAAAAAATATAAATAAAATATTTAAAAAAATAATATTAAATATATGAACACCTAAAACTAATAAATTAGAAGGATAAAAATAAAATATAACACAACACAAAATCTTACACATAAAATATAAAAACCTGCAATTAGTATTTTAAACATAACTTTTAAAATATAGATAAGTTTACTACAAAATTTTGAGAGTTTTTAAATCACTCTAGGTCACACATATATGAAAAATTTAAAGTCAAAATAGTAAATACAAAAAATTTATAAACTCTATTCTAACTATTTTTACCAAAAAAATAAAAAATAGACAATGATAGTCACTAAAATAGTTATAAATTCTAAAATATAAAGAATGTTTTTATGAAAATTTTATATATTATCCATGAAATATTTATATATATTAATAAAAAAAATTAGATAAAAATATTAAGTAAATAAAAAGTTATGACTAATTTAGTGGTCATTTTTACTCAAAGCAAAAACAACAAAAAAAATCAAAACTTTGAAACATAAAAAATACACTCTCATGAAGATCATCCCATAAGGTGTGCAATTATGTGAATTATGAATTTGAATCAAGAGAGGTGATTAGTATTTTTTTAGTCCAAAATGCAATTAAATTGATAAAAACACAGTAATTAACATACATCTCTAGACCTAGTTACTAGGGTGAGCTTAATAATAAAAATAAATGGAAAACACAACTAAAAAGTAAATAAAAACAAGAATACTTCACCTTCCTTAGATGCTCCAAATGCTTGTTTTAGTGGGTTGATCAACTTTTTCTCATGAAGTCTTCATCAAAGGAGGCTTGTCTATCTCCTCTTCTCCTTGATACCTTGTGGCTTTGGCTTAGATTAGCTCAATATTTTGGCATCATAAATTTGGCATGTGAGAGATCTTGGAATCAATTTGATATGTTAACTTTGCACAAATTAAGCTTAAAAATGATGTTCATGGCCTCTCTATTTATAGATTTTAAAGATTCAGCATAATCAACCATGACTGTCCATCTCAAGATTGAGATGTGTGGTCATAGGTGAATTGAATTATGTAATTAAAATCCATAATTATCCTCATCATGACTTGGAAGAAGGGACATTAATGAGGCATGGGTGATAATAAAGAGGCATGGGAGACTCAATCCTAATATTTATGGCATTTTATGGCTTAGGGGTGTCTTCCTAAGAAATGAGGTCATTTGATGATACAAATATTCAATATTTAGTTCTAAAAATAAGTTTTCAACAAGTTTTTATGAAATTATTAATTAGGCCTTGATTTGGATTAATTATCTCTTAAGCATGATTAAACACTTTATGCACAAATTACTCAAATTGATCAGAATACCTTATTATTATTCCAAAATTGATCAGAACACCTTGTTATTAGTCTAAAATTTAATAGATTAATGGATTAAAATTTGTTATTAGATCAATGAAATGTCTTTAAATAGTGAAGTGATCATCATTATTCGGGATGAATACTTTAAATCTATGTATATGACTATAAATAGCAATCATAAAAAGATATTAAGCTTAGAAAACTTGAGATAATCAATAATAGATGATAAATAAAATGAGATACACGTGTTACATATACAATTACTCAAACATTAGATAAAGTACCATTGGATCTATCTACAAAACTGGTACTATTTCATAGAAGTTACATAGAAATAAGAGATAAATGATTGACTTTAGAAAATACTTAAGTCTTCAATACCTATTATGCTTCTATCTTCAAATGAGTGCTTGATCTCTTCTTATACCTTCAACCTAGTTGTAGAATAAGTTATAATTAACTTTAGTTAGTTATTAGTTAATGTTAACTAATTGAATTTTAACAAAGTCAATTAGTTGTAAACTAAAATTGGTTAAAGACAGATTAATTAAGAGTTAAGAAGTCTTAATTTGAATAAGATATTAAAAATAATAGACCTGGGTACTTATCTTAATGGGTGGGGACCTATATTAATTAATAATACAATAAAATACATATCAATCATAAAATAAATAAGTCATAAATTGATAAATTATATTCATATTAACATAATGAATATTTAATTAACTTATCATATATAATTATATCAAATTACAAAATTGTTGTATTTATCAAATTTATGAAAAATTTTCAAAGTCTAAAAATTAAGTGTTAAACTAAAATATCAATGTCTACCATGAAAGTTCAACACTAAATAGAAATTATCCATTGGATGACTAATAGTCATCTGAATCTGAAAATACTTCAATTACTCATTTTTCCTATTCATGAAGACCAACTTTATACTCCATTTCAATAGCAAGAAATGGTACCAATCTAGTTCTTAAATCAATCATGTTGTCCTCAATCTCCAATTTAATCCTTTTCAAAAATTTGACCTTTGTTAGTGCTTCAGGTTCAACTTGACTAGCAGTTCTCTTTTCAACAGTGTTCTTTTTAGTAGTCTAAGATATAAAATCCATGGTCTTCCTTCTACTAACATAACCATTACTCCCCAATTTCAACCTTTCAGACCTAAAAAGGGGTTCACTATGGGCACCTGATAGGTTCAATCTCCTACATTTTCTAGCAAGGTCTCTATGAGAAGTGGAAGGTGCATCTAAATGAATAGCCATCTTCCTAAGGTCATTGGCATGAGAAGTTTCTACTTCAAGCTATGTGGATTGGTTAGTAGGAAAAGGCTCATTAATTATCTCATGTTTAAATTAGGGGTATGGATAGGCAAATGCTAAGGATCATGTTCCAAATGGTGAGATGATCTACTTTGGGAATGTGCACAGGGTCTAGTGTTATGGCCATGAAAACCCCTATAACCTTTATAACCCCTATTAGCTGGGTTAATAGGAAGATTACTCAAAATATTTCAAAATTTAGGGTCATAGGTATCAAAATGAATAGACATCCTTGTCCCTATATGAAACTTGGTCCAAAACATCCTGCACAAAATCCACCTCTATTAAAACCTCTGTTAGAATTTGACTAACACCTTTATTAGAATTTTACCTCCATCCTATATCATCATTAATTATTATTGGCTGATTCCACCTAGACATAATGAATAATTTGACACACAAAAACGAAACATAAGACTGAGAGACACAACATACAAATTACATTATGATTAAAACATACTATATATGAATCATAATTTGTAGTGAACCTCAAATTCCATCATGATTCTTATATTAACTTCAAAGTATCAAATAATTTTAATCTCAAAGTCCATTTGTAAAGATGTTACCTTTTGAGTCACCCTTATTCAAGTTTTCATGAATTTTACCATTAAAGAAGTTCACTCGCTTATCATCTTTTGTGTGTGAAATTTCTAAAGAATTGAACCTTTGAACTTGAACCATTCTCAGAGTTCAAGAGTTAAATAGTATAATGGTTCAATAATTTCAATAGTTCAATGGTTCAATGTTTCTCAAAGTAAACTATTTGTCCTTTTATGCATTTTAATTATGACTTTGAACTTCCAGTTAAACTTGAACCCTTTTTCATTAGTTCAAGAGTTCAATGGTTCAAGAGTTCAATGATTCAAAGAATTCAATACTTGATATTTTGTAAAGAGTCATGTTCACTCAGTTCCATTGTATAAATTAATATATCATTGAACCTACTGCTTGAACCTCATAGCAAAGTTCAAGAGTTCAATGGTTCACTATTTTAAAGTTCAAAGTTTCTGGAAAGGTCATGGAACTATTGGTCAGTCTATGTAGTTCATCTCATATATTTAAACCTCAAAGTTAAACCACATTTCTGAAAGTTCTAAGGTTCAATGACTATACTCTCATCTCACCTTGAGGCTTTCTCTAAGTTAAAATTAGTAGGAGATTTAGAGGAGAATATATTCGAAACTCATTATAAAGTGGAAAATTTTGAATTTTCATGAGGTTACAGATAATAATTACTCATCAAAATCATGTGTAAAAAATGCTTGCCATTAATGCATATGTTAGAGTGCATGTCTTCTCAAGCATGTTTAGTACGTATTATTTTAGTTTAATTAATTGACTTGGTTAATATCTATATCAAGAGAGAACAAGTCAAATTTAAAAAATAAGCATACTGGGCTATACAAAGGAGAACATCATAGGTGGTATAAGATATTTGATTGCTCATATTCATAGCGATTTTAGATACATAAAGGATGATGGAAAACTAGAAAAGGACATTGATACTATGATTTAATCCTTTAGGGAAAATATCAACATTGTTAAAGAAAGTGACAACTTATCAACTAAAAATTTCTCTAAGATTTTAAAGGTAGAGTCACTTCTTTGTCACTACATGGACACACTCCCAGAGCATGTGGAAAAGATGGGAAAAATTTAGAGGGAAGAAAACATTTAGAAGGCAAGAATAAAGCACATCAGTATTCCTAATCTCTCAAAAATCTAGGAGTTTGTTACAACATTTCAAGAGTGGAAAGCTCAACATACCTACCCAACCAAACACAACAAATTTGGAGATCCTAATCCATCACTTTAGCAATAATTTTACTTACATAGTTTCTTTTATTTAGTTATTTAGTTGCTTTTCTATTTAAAACTTGATCTTTAAATGAATTTGTAAAAAAACTAAATCTTAGATGGGTCAGAGTTACTTTAACTTTGGTTTAGTTTGAAAGATTGATTAATTAGGGTAACTATATATAATTTTTGGTTGAAAAAAGATGGGATAGAATAAAAAAGAGCAAGGAGAAAGGATTTTTTAGAGCTGGACCACTGTTGTTTATAATATTTATGATGTTTGTCTAAAATATTTTTCATCTGTGAATGAAAAGGAGAATCAATTGCTGCATACTTATATTTGTGCATTTGAGTATTTAAAATTGGATTTTATATGTAAAATATTCTTTCATATAGTAATTACTCTTCAATTAGACAATTCATTGTATATGTTTTATCATTTATTGGTTCAAATATATATATATATATATATGGATGTTAGTTTGATTTTAAACACTTTTTGGTTAAAAGTGTATCTAAATATTTGAAATCATTGAAAATCTTAAAGGGAGTTGTACCTTAATTCAGAGGGAAACTAGTCTTGATAGTTCACCTATTTGTTGTTTAACTTATTTGTTCTTGAAATAAGAAGGGTATGGGCAAAATAAAATATTTTTGGATCAGGACAAATTTGCTAGCTAATAGCTTTTAGTGACTCCGTTGGGGAATTGAAATTGAAATTGAAATCTTTACTAAAATACTAGTCGCCTTAATATGAGGCAACAATGGTGCTTCCACATGAAAATATAATTCCTATTTTTCAACCTAATCTTGGTTTTCAAGATGAAAATGAAGATATAATTAGTTAGTTAAATAGTCTTGCTTGGCATTCTCATCAAAATATTGATGATTATAGGATAGCAAGTAGAATATTGGAAAAAGAAGAAGAATTGGCTGATAATATAAGATTGTTGTTACTCAGGCAAAGGAGGCAAGTAGAAAATGTAGCTAGGAATTAAATACCTTGAAGTGTGAAGAGATTAAGAATAGTATATAAGTTAATAATTATAATATCATAAGATGGATTCCAGAAGATACACAAGATTTTTGAGAAGAGGGAATTGAGGATTCTACTTTTCAAACATTGCAAAGCTTAAATTTTCTTATATTCATACTTGCATTGGAAAAGATAGAATTAGACCTCTTAGCCCTCCTAAACCCTCTACATCCTCTATTTGTCAAGCCTTAACTCTTTTTGGTACTATCTTTCCTTTTACCATAAGTTTTCTTCCAATGGCCCAACCTTGGGGAGTAGCCATAAGACCTCTAAATTTATGGTCCAACCTGAATCCTTTACATAAAAATGCAAGGGAAAATTTACCCAAATTTAGTAGAGATGGAAGAAAATCACTAGAGGAGCATCAGAGTGCTTTTGTAGTAGCATGTGGTGTGTTAGGCGTGCAACATCAAGATGTATCTATAAGGATTTTTGTGTAAACTCTAAATAATATTATAACACAATGATTTTATCATCTGACTAATTCTTCAATCACAAACTGAAATGATATGAAAATTGCATTTGAAAATAAGTTCAAAATCATAAAAGATGAACATTCCCTTCTTGCTCAATTGACTCTGCTCAAGAAGGAGATACATGAATTTATGAGGGAATTTATAGCCAAATTCAATAGAATTGTACACAATATTACTATTGCTAAAAGGGCAACTACTAAGAATCATAAATATTTCTTTGTTAATTATATGCCTCTTGATATAAGTTTTCATCTCAGAAGAGGTGAAATTATTGATTTAATAGATGCACAATCATTGGTAGTTGAGTTAGAGGATGATCTTATTATGGCCAAAAAATGGAAGAAAATATTCCAAGTAGCTAATGCTCATCCCTCATCCTCTATGGATCCTATAGTTCAAAGGCTAGTCAATGATATGATTGCCCTAAAAAGATAATTACCTAAGGCTAGTGCTTCATTCCAACAATCATATCAAGATATTGGTAGAAGAAATCAACAAACAAATTCTGGTAAGACATTACCACTTACATCTACATAGCCAATATTGACTATTGAAGCCCTTCCTAGAAGAAGTAGCATTTGTGTCTTTCATTTGAATACTGATGAGGACAAAAATTCTTGTCTAGAGATGCTTAGATTTACTTAAATGACTGCTACTAAAGATGTCTTAGGGGAGATTACTGAAGAAGAAAGGAACTTTGAGGGACCTGGTGACTCTAAAATATACTTCCTAGAGTATGATTCAGATTCAGAAAGAGGAGGTGAAATATTGGTTACTCTTGAAGATGCTTCATGTGCTATGCTTACCAGAAGTCAAAAGAATCCAAGATTTTCTAATACTCAAGAAGTTCCTATTAAAGGTAAGGAACCTTTTACTAAAACCTTTGATGCCAATTTGAAGACCCAAGAAAGTAAATTATTACATATAAATGATTGTGAGACTTCTTTTGATATTTTAGAATTTTGTAAGTCTATAAAAATTCAAGTATCCCCTACTAAATACCTTAGGTTAAAACCTAAAGAACTTGATAAATTGGTTAAATATGTCAAAAATGGCCCTACACAAGTTGAACCTAAAAGTCAATTAGAAATTAATACTGAGTCTCCCATTGCCCAATTATTTACTTCTCCACCTAAGTCACCCACTCATATTTCTAGAATGACCCTCAATATATTTGATGATACTCTTTATATGATTGATATGAAACCCAACCCATTTTATGGTTCTTTGTTCATAAATGGTCATAAACTCAACAATTGTATCATAGACTCAAGTGCTTTTGATAATATAATGCCTTCTTCTGTAGCCGAAGCCTTAGGCTTATCCCTCACAAAAACATTTGGTAGATGTTACTCCATGGATGGAAAACATATTTCTTTGTTTGGACAAATTAAAGATGCACAAGTTGCTCTTGCAACCTATCCTGATAAAAATGTGAAGTTGACTATCTTGGTAGAGGATATTCTTGCTAGTTATGGGATGTTTTTGAATAGAAATTTTTGCAAAGATTTGGGTGGGAAGATTAAATTAGATTGGTTAAAAGCTACAATTATAGTGGGAAAATAAAAAGTTAAGCTATAACTTGAACCTAAATGCAAGTTTACAATATATCCTTCTGATGATTCAAAGTCTCAGATTCTATTTGAAGAATGTGAATTTGGTAATTATTTTCTCTCCTCTAAATATTTAAAGGAAAAATTTGTCCCAAAGTCTATTCATTCAAATGATCTATGGACCATGGAATTTGATGGTAGTTGTGCTACCACTAGTTTAGGATTAGGGGTTGTGTTTATCTCACCTGAAGGTGAAACTTTTCCTTACTCTTTCAAGTTAGAATTTAAAAACACTAATAACATTGCAAAATATGAAGCTTTATTGCTTGGGTTAAATGAAGCTAAAGGAAAGGGTGTAAAATACTCAAGGCAAGAGGAGATGCTAAATTAATTGTCAAACAAGTGAGAGGTATTTTTTAGTTAAAAATGATAGATTAAGACATTACAAAAATAGAGTTTGGGATGAGACAGAATGTTTTGATGCCTTTTCTATTGAAGTAATTCTTAGAGACCATAACACTCTGGTGGATTCTCTAGTAGTATCAGCTTCTCTTCTTCTCCTACACCCTAATTCCAAAAGGGATTCATATAGAATAGAACTAGTCTATCATCCTAATGTCCTAGATAATTCTAAAAATTGGTAAGTTTTTTAGAGTAATAAATAGATCAATTTTTTTAGAGAATGCTGATATGTTCCTGGAGACTTATTTTGAAGGTTATGAAATAGAATGTAAAGAATTCAGTCCTGATCTAGGGATCAATCCAAAAGATGATATAATTAAATTAAAAATAAATAAAATACTTAAAGGATTGGTCTCTCTAGAACATTTATTCACTAGACAAGATGAATATACTAAAAGCAATTTTGTTCAGAATCCTAACAAAATAGAGGATTATGAGAAAATCAATATTTGTAGTGAGGTTGATCCCAAATGGATCTCCATTGGTAGGTGTTGTTCACCAGAGGAGAAAAACAAATTAATTAATCTATTGATTAAGTATAAATATGTCTTTTCTTTGTGCTATGATGATCTTAAAGATTTTAGATATGGGTAGTTTCAGCATCATATTCCTTTGAAAGAAAAGGCAATTCAATTTAGGTAGAAGATGAGAAATTACAACCCAAAAGTTGTTGAGGCTATCTTTAAAGAGATTGACAAGATGTTGAAGGCTAGGATTATTTATCTAATTCATCACTCTACCTAGGTGGCAAACATTATTCCAGTGCAAAAAAAGAATGGAGAAATAAGAATTTGTGTTGACTTTAGGAATTTGAACCAAGCCAATTTAAAATATAATTATCCCTTCCCTATGATGGATCAAATCTTGCAAACTATTGCTAGGTTAGAAATGATGTCCATGTTAGATGGGTTCTTAGGTTATAATCAGATAAGTGTGGCTATAGCTGACCAACATAAAACTACTTTCACTACACCTCAAGGAACTTTTGATTATAAATATATGCCCTTTGATTTGATTAATGCTGGTGTAACTTTTCAACAAGCGATGGATTCATCCTTTAAAGATTTGAAAGATATAATTATTGTCATTTATCTTGATGATTTGACTATTTTCTCTATAAAAAGAGAGGATCATCTGAAGGATTTGAAGACTATTTTACAAATATGCCTGAGTCATGGGATGTCTCTTAACCCTAAGAAGTTAGTTTTTTGTGTTACAAAAGGGAAGTTATTGGGACACCTAGTTTCAAAAGATGGAATCAATATTGACCTAGAAAGAATTAGAGCAATATAATAGCTAAGTCTTCTTTCCAATAGGACTAGAATTAAGTCTTTCTTTGGCCAAATTAATTTTCTTAGAAGTTTCAATCCTAATTTTGATAAGATTAAAAAACATAGTGTGGGGATGATGAGTGAAAAACAAACATTTAGATGGAATGAAGCTGCTAAGAAAGCATTTAAAGATATTAAAGAGGTGATTGTATGAATAACTACTTTGGTAAATCTTGATTTCTAAAAATATTTTGTTATTTAATATTTTTATTTAGAACATACTATATCTAGTATCTTACTATAGAAAAATGAATTAAATATAGAAGCCCCAATGGCCTTTATGAGTGTTCCTCTCAAGAAGCATGAAATTAAATATTCTTTGGCTGAGAAACAAGCTTTTGTTGTAGTAAAAGTTGTTAAACAATTCAGATATTATATACTTCATTCTCATTTAGTTGTATTTGTTCCTAATTCAGCTATGGAAAGCATTATGACTCAAAAAGATGTTGGGATGAACAATAGAGCAACATGGGTTGTTAAAATTCAAGAGTATGACTTGGAGATTAGGCCAACTAAATTAGTTAAAGGTCAAAGTTTGTGTAAATTGATAGCTAAAAGTAAAAAAGAAGAAGAAGAAATTCCTAACTCTCTTATTGGTGAGCTTACAAGATCCATGGTTCATAAACATGGCACACTATCTTACTTATGGAGACTATCCTAGTCACTTATCCCTAAAGGAGAAAAAGAATCTGAAGTTAAAATTAGCAAAATATGTGATTTGGGGTGATGTCCTATAAAAAAGGGACTAGATAGAACCTTTCTGAGGTGTGTAGATAAGGAACAACAATACAAACTATTAGAAGTTTTTCATAATTAAGCCTGTGGCATACATTTCTCTTCTTTGGTCACATCATTCAAAATCTTTATAAATTATTATTATTGGCCAGGTATGTTTAAAGATGCATATAAATGGGTAGCTAACTATGAAAAATGCAAATTGTTTTCAGGAAGACCACAACTTGTAACATTACCTCTAAGGCCTATCATTATTGAAGAACCTTTCAAACAATGGGGATTAGACTTCATTGGGCCTCTTTCACCTCCTTCAAGTGCTGGTCATACACACATTTTAATAGCAACTAATTATTTTATGAAATGGGTTGAAGTAGCCCCTGTGAAGAGAACCACTTCAAAAGTGGTATGTAATTTTCTCAAAGAAAATATATTGGTATGTTTTCGTGTTCCTCATAAGATAATGGTAGATAATGCTACCAATTTTTCTTCAATGGAACTTACTTCATTCTACTATGAACAACGTATCTCTCTTTCTCACTCATCAGATTATTACCCTCAAGGGAATGGACAAGCGAAGTCTAGTAATAAAAATTTGATAGCCATAATGAAGAAATTGGTGAGTGATAACACTAGAGATTGGCATAAGAAACTATATGAAGCACTTTAGGCTGACAGCGTAACCCCAAAAAGAGCAATAGGAATGGCACGTTTTGAGCTAGTTTATGGGATAAGAAAATAGTTATTATTACCTCTAGAATTATCTGTAACTAAATTATAAAATGTTATTGAAGATCAATATTTTCAAGATTCTTTAGAGAAAAGAGTTATGCACTTAACTAAGATTGAGGAGGAGAGGAATGAACTAGTTGATCATATTACTACTCATCAAACTAGTGTTAAAAAGATTTTTGATAAAAAAACTAGACCTAAAAAGTTCATAGAAGGAGATGAAGTATTGCTATGGGATATCAGGATAGAACCTAAAGGATCACATGGAAAATTTGATTCACCTTGGAAAGGGCCTTTCAAAATTCATCAAGTACTTGGTCCTAATTCTTTTAAATTGGAATATCTAGATGGAGTTATTTTACCCCTGTCTTATAATGGATAGGATCTTAAGTTATATCAACCATGAAATAGGTGTCCCCTATTTTATACATAACCTTTTCCTTGTCACATTTTGTGTTTTCATTTCCTATTTTTGGTTTGTTTTTCTCCTTTTCTTCCATTTTTGTGTCTCCATTTATTCATAACTAGAGTTTCTAAGTTCTCTACATTTTGCCATAAAGTTCAGTCCCCAATTAGAGCCAATGTTACCTTTTGAGTCACCCTTATTCAAAATTTCATGAATTTTACCATTAAATAAGTTCACCCACTTATCATATTTTATGTGTGAAATTTCTAAATAATTGAACCTTTGAACTTAAACCATTCTTAGAATTTAAGAGTTCAATAGTTCAATGGTTCAATAAGTTTAATAGTTTAATGGTTTAATAGGTTTAATAGGTTCAATGGTTCAATTTTTCTCAAAGTGAACTATTTGTCTTTTTGTGTATTTCGATTATGACTTTGAACCTTCTAGTTGAACTTGAACCCTTTTTCATCAGTTCAAGAGTTCAATGGTTCAAATAATTCAATACTCAATATTTTTTAAAGATTCATGTTCACTCAGTTCCCTTGTATAAATTAATATATAGTTTAACATACCACTTGAACCTACTACTTGAACCTCATAATAGAGTTTAAGAGTTCAACAGTTTACTATTTTAAAGTTAGTTTTTTTTGGAAAGGTCATGCAACTATTGGTCAATCTATGTAGTTCATCTCATATCTTTGAACCTTGAAGTTGGACCACATTTCCAAAAGTTTAAAGGTTTAATGATTTAATGACTTTACTCTTATCTCACCCTAAGGATTTCTCTAAGTTAAAATTAGTAAGAGATTTAGAGGAGAATATATCTAAAACTCATTATAAAGCAAAAAATTTTGAATTTTCATGAGGTTACAGATAATCATTACTCATCAAAATCATGTGTAAAAAATGCTTGTCATTATTGCATATGTCAGAGTGCATGTCTTATCAAGCATGTTTAGCATGTATTGTTTTGATTTAATTATTTGATTTGGTTAATATCTGTATCAAGAGAGAATAAGTCGAATTTAGCAAACAAGTATACTAGGCTATACAAAGGAGAACAACACAAGTGGTATAAGATATTTTATTGCTCAAATTTGTAGTGATTTTAGATACATAAAGGATGATGGAAAACTAGAAAAAGACATCAATATTGTGATTCAATCCTTTAGGGAAAAGATCAACATTGTTAAAAAAAGTGACAACTTATCAACTTAAAATTTCTCTCAAATTTCAAAGGTAGAGTCACTTCTTTGTCACTACATCGACACACTCTCAGATCACACAGAAAATATGGGAAAATTTTGGAGGGAAGAAAATATTTAGAAGGCAAGAATAAAGCACATCAGTATTCCCAATCTCTCAAAAATCTAGGAGTTTGTTACAACATTTCAAGAGTGGAAATCTCAACGTACCTACCCAACCAAACACAACAAATCTAGAGATCCTAATCCATCACTTTAGCAATGATTTTACTTACATAGTTTCTTTTATTCAGTTATTTAGTTGCTTTTCTATTAAAAACTTGATATTTAAATGAATTTGTAAAAAACCTAAATCCCGGATGGGTCAGAGTTATTTTAACTCTAGTTTAGTTTGAAAGATTGATTAATTAGGGCAACTATATATATATATATGTATGTATATATATATATATATATATGGTTAAAAAAAGAGGGGATGGAATAAATAAAAGCAAGGAGATAGGATCTTTCAGAGTTAGACCATTGTTGTTTATAATATATATGATGTTTGCCTGAAACATTTTTCATCTGTGAATGAAAAGGAGAATCAATTACTGCATACTTAGATCTGTGCTTTTGAGTATTTGAAATTGGATTTTTTGTGTAAAATGTTCTTTCATATATTAATTACTCTTCAATTAGACAATTCATTATATGTGTTTTATCATTTATTGGTTCAGTAATATATATATATATATATATATATATATATATATATTACTGAACCAATAAATGATAAAACACGTATAATGAATTGTCTAATTAAAGATTAATTACTATATGAAAGAAGATTTTACACAAAAAATCCAAATATATATATATATATATATTACTAAACTAATAAATGATAAAACATGTATAATGAATTGCCTAATTGAAGAGTAATTACTATCTGAAAGAATATTTTACACAAAAAATTCAATTTCAAATACTCAAAAACACAAATCTAAGTATGCAGTAGTTGATTCTCCTTTTCATTCATAGATAAAAATGTTTCGTGTGTGTTGTGTGTGTGTGTGTGTGTGTGTGTGTGTGTGTGTGTGTGTGTGTGTTTATTTTTTTAATTGTTATTGAAAATAGAATTTATGTATTCTATTACCCATTGCTATTATAAAATATCACATTCATAACATGATGATGTATGGATGTTAGTTTGCCTTTAAACACTTTCTAGTTAAAAGTGTATCCGAATATTTAAAATCATTAAAAATATTAAAGGGAGTTGTACCTTGATTTAGAGGGGAACTAGTCTTGATAGTTCACCCATTTGTTGTTTAACTTATTTATTCTTGAAAGAAGAAGGTTATGGAGTCAAAATAAAACATTTTTAGATAAGGACAAATCTGTTAGCCAACAAAAGAAAAGTCTAAAAATTTAATTTTGAGATTGAACTTTAAATAAAATATTATTTTCTTTAAAAATCAGTTCTCTATCCATTTAAATTATCCACATATATTTATACAAACTTATGCCTTTATCATTTTATCCATAGTTGACTAATTCAATTCAGATTTTCATAGAATAATTACTTTTTCCAACACTATCAATAATATTTTATATATTGAATCTAGACTAGATTTACAAGATGATCACTATCATATAAAACCCATAATAGATAATCAACTGAAACTAACCATTTTGTGACCTCATGAATGCTGATATCCACATATATATGTATGAGCTTAGAATCATATATTTTTAAAACATATACAAACTGATCTTTTATAAATATGTTTGATGCAAAATATCAAATACATTTAGAACCATTATAACATACCTTAACAACTTTTCATTCTTTTTAGATATATTCAAAATATACCAAACTAAAACTATCCATTACTACTTCCAAATCATTTACTTCTATGTCCACATAAATTCTTAAACACTATTCATAGATTCAAACTTGAGACATAAACCCTATGTCCAATACCAATCCAAACTAAAAGAAATTTATTGGTCTACTCATTTGACAAACATATCAAATCAAGGTAGACATCTTTATAAATACATGAGTGAATACAACTTAAACTGGGTAGAAGACAACCCTTCAAATGATCAAGGAAAATCAATAGAATTTTAACAAATGCATAGGACCTATGCCATAAGACAAGAACTTTTATGTGCATGCAAATAATAAACATGAGAATTTCATCTTTTAGTGATATTTCATTAAACCCTTGACTGCAATGAATAATATGTAAAAACAATCATCATATCCTCAATGTATTTCATGTACTCAGATTTTAAAAACTTTCTTTGTATACCCTTTCATTTTCTAAAACTCAAATTTATATTTTATTTTCCATAGTCAAATCTCAAATGAAAATGAAACTATCAGTTCACAAAGAAATTTCACAAAACCTAAATCCTCTCAACTTCATACATGTAAGAAGAGATTAATCACAAACTAGTCTAAGGCAATTTTGCAAACCTTTATACTGATATGTCTGACAAATATTTCATAACCTAAATAAACTTATTTATATCTACATGGTGACAAAAACCCAAAATCTAGCTTCATCACAAACTAAACATAGAGTGTTTGATACTAAAAATTTCATAAAAACTCATGTTTTTCAAAAATTAGAAGTAACTGCTCACAAAATCCCCAACTAAAAACTATCATTTGTTCAAATAAACCATGCACCATTGATAATAATTTAAAAAATGTATGGAATGAAGCACCAAAAAACTCTTATAACAATTACATGCAAGAAGGTTTACCGTAAACTTAAACCATTTCTCTCATTCCTTCATCTTATCCAAAATAAATGCTCATAAATTCCATTGCTTCATTAATAAACCTTTATTTAAGCCTATAATGCTTTAACTTCTTTGTATATCTTTCATGCATATCGGTAATGTTCCCAAACCTTCAAGAAACCATTAAAACCTTTTAATAGTTTACATGTAGATGAACTCATATAATTCTTAACCATATCTCAAGAAAACCATTCAAGAAAATAGTTGAACTATAAAATATCTCATGCAAATTATCCATACATTGTACATTTCTCATGAATACCATGATATTTCTAAGAAACTATTCAAAATTCACAAAACCATACCTGGTGTCACTTTTCAAAGCCTCACTAACTGTTAAAGTTATAAAATATCCACACAATCTTAAAGATCCAAACCTTCACTTCCACCAAAGAGCTTACACAAAATGACCAAAATCCTAGAAAAACCAAAACTTATATCTACCAACCCTCCAGTGTAACCAACTCATGATGTGTTTACTCTTTATTGGTTTTCATTAAATAATTTCATACTTAGCATTACTACTAAATCATTTATTGATCCAATCAAATTTATCAAATAACTATCCTTCATACTAACCTCTTCACTAAATTTTGTCATCTAAAGAGATCAATTAATCATTAATGCCCAATACCACCATATCTTCATCTTTCATCTTAAAGTGTCAATATTTTACTTCTACATTAACACATATGCCAACTTACATGACACATAGGATAAATGCTAGTTTGTCTCCAAATAAGCCAAATAAAATGTATTGAATATGTCTCAAGATCAACCAAAGGGTTCTGAACACTTAGTGAACTATGCAAATCCCATGATAAACTTATACACTTACAATAATCATGGTCTAGGATTAGCCAAATCAAATATAATAGACCCCTTTGAACCTAAGGAATTGAACATATAAATAAACCTCTTTATGTTTCAAATGAATTATATTTGATTCATGAAAAAGTTTAAAATTAATTTCCAATTTTATAAGTCAATGTCCAATGAGTTTTTGATAAATATTCCTCAATGCATATTCACTAAATTTGAGATTTTATTCAAATATTTAAAAACACTGAAACTTAGAATATCAACTAGGAAACCGTGATGTCAACCAAATATTCAAGTAACAAGATCATAAAATGGAGAATAATGCTTGAAATTGAATGATAGTATTTCCAACCCAACTTGAGCATATTGATATTTCAAAATATCTATCAAATCAATAAAAGTGAATAAAACTGAGACAAACATTAAATCTTATATCCTCAAAATAGTTTTTGATGTAACTATAAAATCTCTCAAAACACAATATCACTATTATTTATTTTGTCTCAAGAATCAAATCAACTTATGAATATCAAAACAATACCATAGATCAACAAATATTAATGAAAATTAAAAATCCAGGTATCAACTAAAGCTATCAAAAGTACATTAAATTTGAATAAAAGAATAATTGATCATATCTATAGTCATATATGCATATTTTATTCATTTATCCACCATGATTTTTGAAACCACTCAAAACATAAATAAAATTTACCAATCAATCATTACCATTTCACAATCAAGAATGCATCTAAAAATACTATCAATCAATAGGGTCCATGACACATTTTTAGGCTTCATGATAGGGTCATCTCTATGGTAACAAGTATATATTTAAAAAAATCTAGGGGGTATAGAAAATAGGCATAACACTATCGACCTTGCTAGTAAATTTTATATAATAAATTTGAGTAGAAAACGATATCCTATTAGATAAAATAAACTTTCTCCTTAAGAGTATGCTTAAGAAAAATCATTTCTCAAGTAGCTAAGCATGACCCCCTTAAATAATGAATTCAAGCAAGGGATGGATTATTTGACTAGCATGACACAAAAAAAGAGAAATGAATAAAAAGGAAGTTTGGGTTGGATATAAAATCAATTACAAATACCTTAAGTACAAAGTTTGAAAATAAATTAATACTTATATAAACCAAATATAAGTCAGTCATATTACTCATTTATTACAATAAATAAAATTTATAAGAGTAATTTTTGAAAATGAATGATACAATACTTTCATAGATTATTCGCTTTCTTCCTTCATAATGTGATATTATTTATCCCAAAATATTTCATTGATCATTTGAAGATAAATAAAAGAAAAACAAATATAAGACAAAACATAACAACAAAAAAATAGTGAAACAAACGAAAGGAAAAAAAAACAAAAAGGAAGCAAAAAACAAAGTAAAATAGTAACAAATAGATAACTAATCATGAAATAATTTCAAGTGATGGCCATTTAATAAATAATTTAGCCAATTTCCTTCAAGATATTCAAGAACAAAAGCATTATTTTCAAGAATTGTGACAATTCTGTAAGGTCCAAGCCATAATGTATCAAAATTATGATGTTTTTCAAGGTATTCATGGGCTTTGTCCCAATATAAAACCAAGTCACTAACATTAAAATTTTAACTAAAAACCTTTTTATCAAAAAAATTATGTAACTTTTACTTAGTCTTCTATAATTTTTGTAATGCGATTGCTTTAGATTCATCAAGTGCTACCAAATCATGCAATCTTTGTTCAATTAAATTTATATCTTCAACTAGATATGGTAGACCAGTCCTTGCTGAAGAAATCTAAATTTATATTGGTAAAGTAGCTTCAAACACATAATCTAACATGAAAGGTAAATATCTAGTTGGTACCTTAATAATAGTCCTATCAGCTCATAAAGCTTCAAAAATCTTAAAATTGTTGGGGGATCAATCCAACAATAGATTACAATTGTGACAGCAATAAACGCAGAATTAAACTAGATTGATAAGTAATTAGAATGATAATAATAAGAACAAGAGATACAAGAAAACACCCTAAAAACTTGTATTAACAAACTCTTTACAAAAGGAATACAATTGAAGAAAGCTTCTTTCTTCCACACCTCTCCTAGATGTATAGATCTCTCAATAGATCTCTATTCCTCAAGAGATCTCTCTCTCAAGAACAATCAACTCCAACAAGCCTAGATTGATTTAATTCTGTACTGTTCTTCTCACACAATGAATTACAATAATTCACCCAACTACAATAATCTACTACAAAGCTAAGAAGATCTAATTCTACATATAGAATTAGGAGACTTGAGCATGTACACCCAACGAGTAGTTAAGCCACTTGAACAAGGGCTCTAAAAATAGTATTGCCAATAATAGAGATGCAAGCTTGAGACTACAACTCAAACTTATCATGCAAACACTCACTTCTATCCACGAAAATAGCTTTCTGGACATGCAGGTAACCGACATCGGTTCCTGCTACTTGTCTGTGATCACCGTCGACTGACCTTCTACCGACGTCGGCGTCTCTGTAACTACCTGTGACCGACGTCGGTTGCTCCTGATCGACGCTAGTGTCTGTGTAGACCCAAACCTGATAATGAATGCTCCTTGGTGAAGCTTTTAAGCTCCACACCCTAACAATCTCCCACTTGGAGATAAACAGCTGCACCAGTACCTATACAGCAACATCTTCTAGCTCCTCCATCTTCAACTCAATCATGAAGACCAACAGAAGTTGAATGAAGATTCAACTTCTCCTTTGTAACTAGCTTGGTTAACATATCAGCAGGATTCCTATCTGCATGGATCTTTTCTAGCTTCAACTCACCATCTTCCAATACATGTCATATGAAGTGATACCTTAGCTGTATGTGCTTTGTTCTTGAATGAAAGGCTGAATTCTTAGCCAAATGGATTGCACTCTAACTGTCACTGTACAATCTGCAACTCTCATGCTCCCTACCAAGCTCATCCATGAACCGTGTCATCCATATCATCTCTTTACTAGCTTCTATGGCTGCAATATACTCTGCTTTTGTAGTTGACAAGGCAACAACCTTCTGCAACTTAGATATCCAGCTAACCACCGTTCCACCTACAATAAAAACATAACATGTAGTGCTCCTCCTGCCATCCAAATCACCTGCCATATCTGAATCTACATAACCATGTAGAGAAGTATCTAAACCTCCATAGCACAAGTGCCTACTGCTGGTTCCTCTCAGATATCTAAGGATCCACTGAATTGCTTTCCAATGTTCCTTACCTGGATTGGCCATATACTTACTTACCACTCCCACTGCTTGGGCAATATCCAGTCTAGTACACACCATTGCATACATCAAACTCCCTACTGCGGAAGAATATGGAACCTTACTCATGTACTCTACCTCATCATATGAATTAGGACATTGTTCTTTACTCAACTTAAAATGTCCAGCCAAAGGTGTGCTTACCAGTTTAACATCCTGCATATTGAACCATTTCAACACCTTGTCCACATAATCTTCTTGAGACAATATCAACCTGTGATTTTTCCTGTCTCGCTTAATGCTCATGCCAAGGATTTTCTTTGCTGCTCCCAAATCCTTCATAGCAAACATTTGAGCTAATTTCACCTTAAGCTCTGAGATATCCTGCATGTGAGACCCTGCAACCAGCATGTCATCTACATACAACAATAGAATAATATATCTACTATTATCAAATCTCTTGAAATACACACAATGGTCTGATTGACACCTACTGTAGCCATGCTCAGTCATAAACCTATCAAATTTTAAGTACCATTGCCTAGGAGCTTGCTTGAGGCCATACAAGCTTTTCTTCAACCTGCACACAAACTTCTCCTTACCCTTGACCTCGAATCCTTCTGGCTATTCCATATAAATTTCCTCATCCAAATCTCCATGAAGAAACGCTGTCTTAACATCTAGCTGCTCAAGATGCAAATCCTCAAAAGCAACCAAAGACAATACAACCCTTATTGAAGTCATTTTAACAACAGGAGAAAAAATCTCACCAAAGTTGATACCTGGCTTTTGTGCAAATCCTTTTACCACTAATCTGGCCTTGTATCTCATCTGTCCATTCTCACCTTCCTTCAACCTGTAGGTCCATCTGTTCTTAAGTGTTCTCTTACCAGCTGGCAATTCAACCAAATCCCATGTTTGGTTTTCTCTTAAGGACTCCAACTCCTCAACCATGCCACACTCCCACTCACTCTTGGACTCCACCTGTATTGCTTCTTCAAAACTCTTTGGTTTTCCACCATCAATTAGCAATAAATAAAATAAAGAAGGAGAATATCTAATTGGAGGCTTACTCACCCTTTCTGACCTCTTGATGGGTGTCTGAGACTCATCCACAACATGCTGTCCACCCAAATTCTCTGACAGTGACCAACCTCGGTCACCTGCAGACCTGTTACTGGCTGGCATCAGTTCTGCCTGACCAACCTCGGTACCTGTACGGCTGATGTCAGTCTCTGTATGGCCGATGCCGGTTTCTATCCTGCCGACGCCAATTTTTACCCTGCTGACATTGGTCTCTGTGTTTTCCTGTAAGTGATTATTTCTTCTTCCCGTGAGCTCATCTTGGACTTTCACCTCATCCAATTCACCATTGCTCTGCTCAGATTGATTCAACTTCCTTAGCTAATCATAATACATCACTCTTTCGTTGAAAACAACATCACGGCTCCTGATTACCTTGTTAGTTTCTAGATTCCACAATCTGTAACCAAAATCATCTGAGCCATAGCCAATAAACGTGCATCTCATAGACTTAGCATCAAGCTTCTTTCTATTTTCCTTATCTATATGCACAAAGGCTTCACAACCAAAAAATTTGAGATATGAGAGATCAACCTTTTTACCTGTCCATGCCTCTTCTAGAATACCACCATCTAGAGCTGTAGAGGGTCCTCTATTAATCAAGTACACTGTAGTGTCAACAGCTTGTGCCCAAAACTGTAAGGGCAAATTGGCATGCAATCTCATACATCTTGCACGCTCCATTATTGTCCTGTTCATCCTTTCAGCAATACCATTCTGCTGAGGTGTCCTTGGAACCATCCTTTGCCTATGGATTCCATGCATGTAACAATAATCTCTGAACTTATGACTACAAAACTCATTGCCATTGTCTGATCTCAGGCACTTTAATCATTTACCTATTTTATTCTCAACCATAGCTTTCCAAACTTTAAAAGTATCAAATACATCAGATTTCTTTCTAATACAATAGATCCATACCTTCCTTGTAGCATCATCTATGAAAGATACATAGTACTGTGATCCTCCAATGGAAGCAACCTGAGCCGGTCCCCACACGTCTGTGTGAACAAGCTCTAACTTGTGCCTCTTCTTAGTAGACCCAATTTTGAGAAAACTAACCCTTTTCTATTTTCCAAATACATAGTGCTCACAAAACTCTAGATCTATGCCTTTTAAATCTGAAAGCATACCTTTGGACTTAAGAATTGACATCCCCTTCTCACTCATGTGGCCAAGCCTTGAGTGCCACAATTTAGCGTCCACATCTGAAGTAGATAATACAGAAGGAGATTTGTTAGTAACACAATTACACAAATAGAGAGTACCTTCTCTCTTACCTCTGGCCATAATAAGTGCACCCTTAGTCACCTTCCAAGATTCTGCTTTGGGAGTTACTGTACAACCCTCATCCCCTAACTTTCCTGCAAAAATCAAATTTCTCTTCAAGCTAGGAACATGCATCACATCTCTCAACACCCATGTGTTGCTATTCTGCATCTTCAACTGCACTTTACCTTTGCCAATTATTTTACAGGGCTCATCATCCCCTAGATACACTATTCCAAAATCTCCATGGATATAGTCACTGAAATATTCCCTGTTAGGAGTAGCATGAAAAGATGCACCAAAATCTAATACCCAAGATTCTATATTATTATGCAGAGAGAAAATTAAAGCATCTTGTGCAATACCTACAATCTTGGCTTCTTCCTTTCCTTCGTGCTGATTGTCCTCCTTAGGCTTTGACCAACAATCTCTGCTTATGTGCCCCATCTTTCCACAATTCTAGCATTGTGGCTTCCTGCCATTTCTAGATTTAGATTTGCCTTTCCCCTTTGACTTGGATCTTGATCTGCCTTTCTTGCTCTTCTCTTTTTGCCTTCCCCTACTCTCAAAACTTAAAGCATTCCCAGATGCCTCTTCTGTGCTTTTCCTGCATATTTCCTCATTCAAGATAACACTAACAACATCCTCTACTTTCAAAATATTTGATGCAAATGTAGTATTACTTACTGCCATTACTAAGCCATGCCAGCTTTCAGGCAAAGAACATAATATCAAAAGAGCTTTTATTTCATCATCAAACACTATATTCACTGAACTTAATTGATTCACAATACCATTGAAATCATTTAGATGAGTAGAAATAGATCCACCTTCATTCATATGCAAATTAAATAACTGCTTCATAAAATATACCTTATTGGAAGCTGAGGGTTTTTCATACAAATTTGCTAACGTAGTCATCAACTCTACCATAGACTTTGCCTATGATAAATTGGATATCACAGTGGATGCTAGACTCAGTCTTATAGAACCCAAAGCCTTTCTATCAAGAACTTCCCATTCTTCATCCTCCATGTCTTTGGGCTTCTTTGCAACCCCACCTAATGGTAAGTAGAGATCTTTTTGATACAGATAATCCTCTATCTGCATTCTCTAGTGTTGATAATTTTTGTCATTGAACTTTTCCATTCTCAATTTACTTGCATCTGCCATTGCTTCTCCCACTCAAACAGAAATCCCTACAGAAACTCCTGTGAGAACCTGTAATCAATACACACTACACAGATCTGAACCACCTGTTAGTGAACCTAAACTTTGATACCAATTATCAAGCTCTGAACCTGTAACCAAGGCTCTGATACCACTTGTTGGGGGATCAATCCAACAATAGATTACAATTGTGATAGCAATAAACGCGAAATTAAACCAGATTGACAAATAATTAGAATGATAATAGTAAGAACAAGAGATACAAGAAAACACCCTGAAAACTTGTATTAACAAACTCTTTACAAAAGGAATACAATTGAAGAAAGCTTCTTTCTTCCACACCTCTCCTAGATGTATAGATCTCTCAATAGATCTCTATTCCTCAAGAGCTCTCTCTCTCAAGAACAATCAACTCCAACAAGCCTGGATTGATTCAATTCTATACTGTTCTTCTCACACAATGAATTACAATAATTCACCCAACTACAATAATCTACTACAAAGCTAAGAAGATCTAATTCTACATATAGAATTAGGAGACTTGAGCATGTACACCCAACGAGCAGTTAAGCCACTTGAACAAGGGCTCTAAAAATAGTATTTCCAATAATAGAGACGCGAGATTGAGACTACAACTCAAACTTATCATGCAAACACTCACTTCTGTCCATGGAAATAGCTTTCTGGACATGCAGGTAACTGACGTTAGTTCCTACTGCTTGTCTGTGACCGTTGTCGGCAGACCTTCTGTCGATGTCGGCGTCTCTGTAACTGCCTGTGACCGACGTCGGTCGCTCCTAACCAACGCTGGTGTCTGTGTCGACCCGAACCTGATAATGAATGCTCCTGGTGAAGCTTTTAAGCTCTACACCCTAACAAAAATGCTAATTCTTTTTGTTATCAAAAACTATTTTTTTCATAATAGAAATCACATTTTTATTAGTGGACTCAGCTTGTCCATTTGCTTGTGGATAGTACTTATACAAATGACTAGAAATAATAGAATATTTTCCTAAAAATTTTGAGAACTCATTTAAAATGAATTGAGGTCTATTATCTGAAATAATCTCATATAAAACTCCAAATCTAGAGAAAATTAATTTTCTAGAAAAAAATTACTTCAATTGTTACTAAACTTTTAAGTGCTTTGGCCTCAAGCCATTTGGAGAAATAATTTGTGGTTGTCAAAATGTATCTATGACCTGTAGATGAATGTAGGTGAATATCTAAAATAAAGTCAATGCCCCATTTAGTAAAAGGTTTCTTAGGTATAACATGATTTAAAGGCATTGCAAGTAGTTTATCTCTTTCAATGAAAAGTTAATAAGGCATACAAGAATGAACTAACTTATAAGCATCTTGAAACAAAGTCGGCCAATAATAACCAATCCTAAAAAATTTATAAGCTATTATTTTTGTAGCATAATGTCTACCACAGTTTCCTTCATAACAACCCCTAAGAACTTTCTGAGTTTAATTTTACGTAAGACATCTTAATAATACACCATCATGATTACGATAAAATAAGAAATTTTTTAGTAAATTTTTTTTAATGCCTTTAGCCTTAAAGAATATATTTATTTATTATTTAAGTTGTTAGGGCAAGACTAATTCTAAAAAAAATAAACTAAATCATTATACTAGTCATCTTCAGCTAATAAAAAATTCCATTCATTCATTTCATGACCAAAATTAATTTTTTTAGAAAATTTAATAACTTTCATAGTTTTTAAGTGTGGTTTTGCATTTAAATTTTTATCAACTAATAAAACTAGGACATTAATATCTGAGGTAGTATCTTCAACTAAGTATTTTGCTAATCATTACCTATAATAGTTTTAGAGGTTTCAAATTCAAGATCAAATTCTTGAAAGCGTAAGATCCACTTAGCAAACCTTCCTTAAATAGTTGAATATTTTAAAAGATATGATAATATAGGTACATAAGATCATACAAAAACTTTGTTTCCATTTAATAAATATTAAAACTTAATCAAAGAAGAAATAAGTGAAAAAATAAATTTCTCAATAAGAGGGTACCTAGTTTCTGCATCTTCTAATCCTTATCTCATATAACCAATAGGTTTCTCATCATTATTTTAAAAATATTGAGTTATTACAACTCTTATAACTTTTTCAGTAGCATTAACATAGATGATAAATATTTTTTTTCAAATCAAGTTTAGCAAGAATAGGAGTACTTGCAATTGAATTTTTAGCATAATTAAAATCTAACTCAACATTTTCATCCCAAATATATATTTTATCTTTCTTAAGAAACAATTGTAAAGGATTAGATTTTTTAGTGAAATCAAAATTGAATTTTCTAATAAAATTAATCTTGCCAAAGAAAGATCTTAAACTTGATTGATCCTTAGAAGGAGGTAGTTATTTTATAGCTTTTGCACATTCAGAATCAATAGAAATACCTTCTTTATAGATTATGTGTCCTAATACTATACCTTCAGTCACACTAAAAATAGATTTCTTTGGATTTAAAAAAATGTCAAACTTTCTACATCTTGTGAATACTTCAATGGTCCAAATGCTTCTTTCTCTTTTTGGAATGAATGGTGAGATCATCTAAATAAACTTGAATAACAATGCCTATTAAATCATCGAAAGAAATATGTATATCCCTTTGAAAAGTGGTTCCTATATTCTTCAAACCAAAAAGCATTCGATTTTAGGCAAAAGTATCTCTATGAGTTGTAAAATTAGTTTTATATCTATCATTAAGATTTACAAAAAACCTAATTATAATATAAAAATCCATCTAATAAAGACATCATTTTAGATCTTGCAACCTATTGTAAAATCTAACATATACTAGATAGAGGAAAATTATCTGTTATACTTTATTTAAATCTCTAAATATAACATAAAGTCTAAAATCACCATTTTTCTTTCTGACCAAAATTAAATTAGCTACCCATTCTGAATATCTTACAGGAAAAATGACACCAACATCAATCATCTTATCCAACTCTTTGTTAATGGTGTCTTATAACAAAGTTTTGATACTTCATATCTTCTACCTGATAGGAATGATACCAGGTTTAATAGGAATTCCATTTTTAACAATACTTGTATCATAAACTTTATGGTCTTTGTATGACCATGCAAAGACATCAATAAACTCTTTAAACAATTTAATGAACTTAAACTTTTCATTTTCAGTCACTTGAATTTCCAAATAAACATACTTAAGATCTTTTTCAATGCCTAAATTTATGGGAATGGTCTCACCTATGACTCTTCTTGATGGCTCTCCTATTCTAGAGATATTTGGCTAATCATTGGGTGAAAACATAGACTCTAAGCTTACCAAACCAATAGGTAATTTGTTAGTATTTATCTATAAATAATCTCCACAGTCAAATACATAGTCATCATGATCTTAGTAATTACCTTTAAAAAAATAATCTATATGTTCATCATAGTTAAACACAAGTCAACTATCATTCAAATTAGGAATCTTAGGATGGAAAATTTCAACTAAAAAAAAAGTCAATAGTGGACTTAATTTCACTCAAAGTTGGATTAGAAGCATAAACTGTAAGCTTACCAACTCTTACATTGAATTATCTATGAATATGCATGATATTGAAAGCTTTAAATTTCTCAAGTAATCACCAAAATTTTTGTCTATAGTGATGCAAATGGGTTTTATTGGTCTTATAAATATTTCAATCTTATCTTATCACTAGCTTTGAATCTCCAAAAAAATTCTAAATGTTTAACATTCAATTCTATGAAATTTTCTAATCCTAAACATAATGCTTCAAATTTTGTTGTATTATTAGTGTTTTTAAAAGATAAATTGAAATCATAACAAAATATTTTACCATAAAAGGATATGAGACAAATTCCAACACCACTACTCTGTTGAGAGCAAGCCCCAACAAAGTAAAGAGACCATAAAATGTTTCTTTTAAATATTTATTCATGTTGATTTTCTAGTTCGTCAACATTCAATAGTTCATAAGTTCCAATTTTAGTTTGAATGTAATAAATGTTAGATGAATAAGGTGATTCAATTGGGGTACCATAAAAATATTCCCTCTTAATAAATACAATCTCATTATTAATAGGAACCCAAGTTATATCTTTTCAAATGAAATCTCAAGTGGCTTTAGACCAATCCCTTCTTAATAACATTGCATAATTACTAGGAATATCCAAGACTTGAATATTAATCATACATCTAATTCACTCATCTTGCATAATTTTAATAACTATGTCATGAAACTTACTATAACTCTTAGTTTGTCTAGCATCAAAATTAGTAGGTTTCCTACTGTCTACTTCATAATAAATACTCAATTGATCTATAATGCATTTAGTCATGATATTATTTGAAGCCCCTATATATAAAATACAATTATGAATTACTTTATTTCCAATCTTAACTATGAAATAGAAAGGAGGTATATAATTAGCAGGGGGTCAAAATGTTGAGCATAAATATGTTCAAAATTATTTCCTTCTTACAAACTTACATCAGCTCTTGGATATTTTAATACTTCATTTATCTTATCTAATTGTCTTAGAAGACTAGCGGCCTGCAATAGAGAAAATCCAAATTTAATTATTGATAAATCATTAATTATATTATAAGTTTTAGAATCAATTTATCTAAAATTCTTTAATTTATAATACTAACATTGAGTATTATTATATACAATTGCAAAAGGATTATTTTGAGTAGTATTATCATTAAAATTATTCACATTATTCTGAGCTAATTTACCTTTATCATATGAATAAACTTTATCATTTTCTATTTTATTATTTTGTGGAGGATTATAATTCTTATTCTTGGTATTTATAGCATAAATATTTTAATTTTCTGAAAGATCATTAAGAGTATTTATGTTATAAGTTAAATCTTTAGTTATCTCATCTTTTCCTTGAAGAAGATATTTTTTGAATTTAATAACTTGACATGTTTCATGATTATGATCAAGTTCACACACATTGAAATAGTAAGAAATATCATCATTTTTCATGGTTTTATATGAAGAAAAATGTTTATCATTTAGCTACGTTTTAACACTAACCAGCTCATTTCCTATACTTTGTATTACTTTTAATATCTTTGCATTATCTACATTTAAACTTGTAGTAGATCTATCTTTTAAACCTACAAGCTTAAGCTTATTTTTGTGTTAAATACAAAATCTTATGGTTTCATCATATTCAGTAATATCTTTATCTTCTAAATCCATTTTATATTTCAAAGGTAAAACATTGTAAAGATAAATTCTAGATAATTTCTTTGAAGGTCTAAGATCACTTGAAATCGTTTAACATAACTTGATGAATCTATCAACAAAATGATACATGGTTTCACCAAGATCCAAATAAATGTTTGAAAGATCATTAACTAAATCAAAATCTTCCTTGGTCTTACCAAAGGATAACTTTAAGCAGTCTTCTACATCTCTCCAATTATCAATAACTTTAGTAGGTAGACTAACAAATGCTTGATAATCTTTTATTTTTAATGTTTGGGTAAAAAATCTTAAACAAATCTTTTCACTAGTTATCCCAAGAGTGGCACAAACTAATATAAAGGCTTATAAGTGATATTGCCAAGATTCTCTAGTAGAACCATAAAATTTTAGTATATTCAATCTATTAAGGGATGGTAGCTTACCCGAATAATTTATGACACTATTTGGATTAGTATAAATCCATGGTACTATAGCTATTTGACACTCTTGCTGAGCTTTTTCTTCATCTTCACCTTTAGTGAGATCTTCCTTCTCTCTATTGTTTTGTAATCCATGAAGTAGATCCTCTAATCTACATTCTAGTATTGGTTGTTCTCCCACTAGTTGATTTCCTTCTAGTTGGTTTTTGGCTAACTAATTTCTTATTAGTGGATTCCTCACCAATTGATCTGACATTGGAAACTTCAACAAATTTTATCTTAAAAGAGTGATTATTTTGGACCTAATTTTCTTAATCTAATTATAGATTTGTTAAATCAATTTCAATAGGCACAATAAAATCATTAAAAGGAAATGAATCAAAAATAAAATGAGTTTTGGGCCTAGGATTAATATATAAAACTCTATATCTATCTTCTCAAATTCTCCTATTCAAGTTCAAAACATCACATTGAGTCTCACATGTAAGATTTGAATATCAATCAATTTCAAATTTGACAATCTCTTCTTCTTGATTTATGACTTTAATAACCTAATGAAGACTTTTAGTATGATTATACCAAGTGTAACATGTTAGATTAAAATCAAAATCAACTTGATCATCTTTTAAATCTATTAAAGGTTAAATGATAGGAAGTTGTTGAGCTCCAATAACCATTAACAAGAAAAAAACAAAACTTAAAACGATTTATATTTTTGAATGATTTCTCTACTAGAGTCACCAAATTTGTTTACGATGGAAATTGTACCATCAATGAATCAACCCTTTTGTCTATTGTGAAGGTCAAATTATAATCATACCAATCTAATCATGGGGGTTTTTAAAGGTTCGTCTAAGATCCTAAAGATGTGAGGAGGTTTTTATTATAAATTTTGAGAAATAATCAACAAATTATTAAGATAACTTATTATATTATAAAATTTTTAAATCTATTTATCGAATCATGAATTAATTAAGATAAAAATATATAATCTATTCTATCTAATAGATAAAACCTATGAGTTAGATCTGATTTTATAATATATGTATTAAGATAATATGTTTGCATCTTACTTGTAATGTTCTCTAAGTTAACTCAAAGTAAATCAGAAATAGAAGAGAAATATCAAAGAGAAAGAGAGAGACAAACACATAATCAAAAGAGAAAAATAACTACAAACAAACAAAGAAAATAAGGCAAAAATTAATCTTAGAGTAAATAGAGAAAAAAAAGTAGAAAAGATAACCATCAAAGAAAATAATTGAATCTAAACAAGACCTAAACCTATAAGAAATAAAGAACCTATAAAGAAGAATAATAAACATCAATCTAAACTAAGGAAAAGAACTAAAACTTAATCTATAACAAGAAAAACTAGGAAATCTAATTAAGAAACCTATGCTAAATAAAGCCAATTAAAGATAAATAAAGACTAAAAGGCAATATTGAATCTAAAAAGAAAACTAATTAAGGGAAAACTATAAACTAGGAAGGTAAAGAGAAAAGAATTAATCTAAGAATTAAAACAAACCTATAGCTTACTTGAGATAAACTAAAATAGAAAAATAAAGGACTTAAATTATGAGAAAATATATCAAAATATTAACCTAGAAGATATAGAATTAATGAAATAATAACAAATTGAAATAGATATAACTTTATATACTTTAGAGATATCAACCTATAGCAAAATTGTAGTCATATAAAATGATTTTTTTTTTTTTTTAACTTGAGCATGGCTAATGATACCCAATCCTTAGGTCCCTCTTACTTGCTCTCCTAACTCTCTTATACTTATTTTCATAGATTCTCAATCATCCGTAGTCTTTTATACTTGAGTCCAGCTAAGCTAGACCCATTTTTCCATGACTAGTCCATCCCCCCAGGTCCTATCTACTTAGGACAATAACACCACACTAAGACTATAACATCAGTGCCACTCTTGTCCACCTTTAGTGCTATTGTCCAAATCCATTTATAGTCCTAATGGTCAATATATTATAGTTTCCCATCCTTATCCTTGTCAACCTAATGTGATAATATTCAATCCATGACCAATAGATCCCTATAAAATCCCATTTAAAGATCATTTGGAAATGGGTTGGTAATTATCACTAATCAAAATAAAATATAAGCAAGACTACTCAATAAATCTTCTGTATTCTCTGCGTACATATAGCCAACACAATTATAAGCTCATTCAAGTCCTTACACTAGTCCCTAGCCATATCAAACACATCCAATTTAAAATTTTTCATCTTCATATATATAATTGCATTAAGGACATCAAGTGGGGAGAACTGCATATGGATTTATCCCTCTTCAAAGTATTGATATGTAGGCAATGTGCCCACACATGGGGTGTGAAACACATCTAGTACATATTACACACACTAACCCCACCTCTTACTCAAAATTGGTCATATCAAAATGAAAGATAGGGTTTGAATAAAGAATCTACTCTATAAGGATTTACATAGACTTTCAGCTGATGAAACTTCATAGATAGGGTCACACATACATAATGAACACAATTTAGAAAGTTCAAATCCTTAGGATAATAATAATGGAGGTAAACTATAGTGTCGGTGCCACTAATATCTAGTTCTAGTGCTCATGTCCAATCATAAAATGAAGTTCAAATCTTATTTTGCAATAGTGTCTCAATCTTACATAGTGAAATCTAGATTCTATCTCAATTCGATCAATTAGTTACCAGCTAAGCTTTATTTTCTTTTCCTTATTACTATTTTTAGAAAAGTTTAAATTGTAATTAATTTACATAAATTAGTAACTTAATTATTGTCTATTTATTTACTAATTTTACTACTCAAAACTTTTAACTAAATTAGGAATAATACATCAATATTTCCAAAATTATTAAATCATTTGCTGAACTTGATTTTGTTTGTGCATAAGAACCCTAGAAACCCTAGGGTAATTTTCCTACTATTTTTTTTTGTTTGAATTTTTACTTGCATAATAAAATTAGAAATTAGCATTAAATTTTAAATTTTTTTAATAATTTTAAAATGATTTTCTTTAAAACTCTAGTTTCCCATACTAGGTCCTAGTATTTTTCTAGTAATTTTCTAATCATTTTTTGAATTTTTACTAGTATAATTAAATCATAAAATCCATTCAAATTTCAAAATTCAATAGTAATTCTCAAAAAAAAAAAAAATTTCAAACCCTAGTTACATATACTAGGTCCCATTAAATTACTAATTTTCCAATAAATTTATGATTTTTTACTTGCATATCTAACTTAGAAATTCACTTTTAATTTCAAATTTTCATAGTAATTTTTAAAATAATAATCTTTCAAACCCTAGTTTCATACACTATGTCTTATTGATTTTAAGATATCATGTTACATTCTAAAATTATATTTCAAAAATGGATCTCACTTATTTAAAAAAAATTCTTACATTTCTTGTAAATAATAAGGAGACCATAATTGGTTCTATTATGTACATGAATGATGAAGTTTACCATATTCTAGTACAAAGTTTAATTCTTTGCATTTCATGCTTAATTTTCATCATTAGAGATGATATTACAAAAAATATTACTCAAATTGGACAAGATTTCAATATTTATTTTGCATACTCTTTCTCTCTCATGAGGAATAATATCCAACTCTATTTTGCTGAACATGCTAGAAATATTATGTCACAAGTCAAAAATCTTTATGAATTCATGTAAAATTTCATGATCTCTACCCATTGATCTCTATCTTTCATATGGAAAAAAATTAAATTTTATCTTGCTACACATATTAGACATATCATAGCACATGTCAAAGTTCTTTATTCATTAATGCACAGTTCCATACTCTCTATCCCTTATTTTCTATCTCTCATGTGGAATGTTATGTATAATCATATTGATATACAACTTATAACTCCATTTACATGCATTTTAATCCATATATATGGTTTCTACCTAGATGTATATGCATCCTTGGCTACTCTTGTTTTAATATCATATTTCATGTAGAGGAAAGAAATTGCTTCTCCTCCTCTCCTTCAAGAGGGTGATAGCTACTTTCCATCTAACCAAGTATATGCTATCATCCTTACAAAAGGTGAGGTATCCTATACTATTTCTCTTAATGCATACATTCAACCTATAGCTTCTTCAAATCCTCTTCAACATATGTGCTTATATGTTCAATCGAAAGTAAATAAGGTTTGGAATTGTAAGACTCTAAGGGATAAAATCACTAGTATGATCAAATTAATTTCATATCTACAAACTGTATAATTAGGTATTCCATGAAAATATCACAAAATTGAAAAATTAGATTATAATACAAAATCCTTAATAGCACCCTAGTGTCAATTATGTATATACACCTTCACCTAGTCAATTGGTTGTAATCAAAGTTACATATCAGAAAACAGAAATCAAAATAAATTAACTCTATAATTAGTGATTTAAAAATCATTAAAATATCAAATAAGAGTTCAAGTTGAGGTACTAAGGGAAATTATTAAATCTAATTTGATCAAACTACCTCCTCTACACCTAGTGAGAAGATCCAGATATTATTTTTCATAACATAGAATGCATGGGCATCACACATATTCATGTTTAGAATTAAATAAACATATACAATAGATTCTTGATAATAAGGAAATTATACAAGGTAAATCATTGAAGCATTCCACAATGACATAGGAATAATTTCACAAAGGGCCAAATTTAGAAATAGTACAAAAGTGGTTACCAAAGTATAATTCAAAACAACAAAAGGACCAAAAAATAAAATCAAAGTAACAAACAGCACCACAAGCATAGGTAAAACACAAATAAGATTCAAATCTACCTCCCAAAAATAAGGCTCAACTTTCAAAGTAGTATGGGTTTGGTCAAAAATATCTACAATGATTTGATTATCAAGGTCAAGGGTTGGGAAATCAAATTGAAGGCATCACTACTCCTATTCTAGTAGTTGATAATATTTGTCACCAAGGTTTGGGATTTATTAAACATCCTAAGGTAAATCATTCACAGATACAATTTATCAAAGTAAAAGATTTATATACAAATAAAGTCAACATTGGAACTCCATTAGTTTAAAATAAAGATGATAATGATGAGTGGAAGAATACATGTTCTTATGATTTCCAAGATATCAACAATGAATCAAAATATTTAGAGTCATATTCACAACCATTTCCTCATGCTTCACAATCATGCATGATTCATTTGTTTGATATGAGACACCATGATAGGGAGTATAGTATGAGACTCATCAATTAGTATCATTTCTTCTGAATCTTTGTTGTAAATAGCTTCTTTTCAAATTATTTTACATAGTCTTCCTATGATTGATTTTACATAGCAACATATAAAAAATCCAAAACCATTCAAATATTTCAAAAACACAAAAACATTAAAATATTTAAAAACACCAAAAATATTTTGATTGTATGCATTATCCATGCTTTACACTTTTACTACAATACTAAACTTACATTTTTTATTCTATACTATTATTTGTCGATTTATCTACATTACCATGATTCACTTGATCTTATTTGAGTGTGTGTAGTGACATCCATCTCTTTTATTGATTCATTCTACCCATCAAGGGGGCATCCTAATTTTACATTCAAGACATACATCGATATACATACCCACTAGGGGCATCTTCTACATGACTAAACCATCCAAATTATGTCATTCATAAACCACACACTCTAGTTATCATGTTGATGTACATTATTCACTATCTTACATAGATTATTATATCAACATCTTACTAGTATATATCACTTATGTATTTCTTAGCATATACCTAGTCTTTTATTAACACATCTAGCATACTTTCCCTCTTCCTTTGATTAGTTAGATGTGATTGTATTTCCAATTATTACATGTATTCTTTTCTTGCTTATTGTAGCTAAATTGTTTGCATTTCTCAGTTCTTATTTTGTCTCATCTATGTGTTTTAGGACATCTGCTAATGTCTTTTTCTTCTATTCATGTATTTACCTTTGGGCATTTGCCAATGTCCCTTGTCTATACTCTTCTATGTGATTATGGATTCCATGCCAACCTTGTTTGTTTTAATTGTATGTGTATGTGACATTTAAACATGCTTTGTATGCTTGCCTTTAAATATGATTGATATGTGACCATGTCCTTTATTTTCTTGGCCCCTTGACGACCCTTGTATGCTTCTTGATTCTTTCCTTGTGTGATTTTTTGCTTGTTTTCTTCTTATTATTTACAATGCCATGATCCACATCATGCATTTATCTTGATTTTTTGAATGCCATGATAAACATCATGCTTCATCGCTTTAACTAACAACTAACAACTAACCAAAATTTTATTTCTAGTTTAGTACATTACACATGTTATTACATTTTTATATCCATATAGGCATACCCCTATTGATCTAACAATCTCTCAATTCAAATCATGTTATATCTTGAAATATCTTGTCAATTATGATTTCTATATCATGTATGTTTGTAGCATAACACACTTGTAAGGATATTTATTTTGAGGGAAGTCATTTTAGGTTATTCATTCCTACCCTCAAAATAGGGGAAGATAAATAGGGGGTTTGTCTCAGAGATTGGAGCTCCTAACTGTAAAAAAAAGTAACATTAATAACACCTAGAACAATAACTAGACATCAAACTAGTCAGCATAGACTAGGTAAATAGTCAAAAATATGGAACAATCACCAGATTTGGCCTAGGATAATAGTGCCCAACCTAGACCATAACACTAGTGTTACTAGTGTCTAATTTCAATACTCCTATCCAAATAATGAACAAACCAAAATTTCTAGAAGTAGGTAGAAAAGTAGGTTTAGCTACAATTTTACACACCCAAAATAGTTCAAAATTAGTAGTTTTTAATACACTTTCACTTGGAGAATCCAACTATAGGGGGAATCAAGCATGAAATTATGGCTCTCACTTATATTTTTAGATATGATAGTTGATATGACTTCTAGATCAGAGTCCATGTTCTAGACACTAGTGATTGGGGAGAATGTGCATGACACATTTCTTTCTTTTCTTTTTAAGTTCATCATTACCTAGGCATTCTCAAAAGTTGCATGCCTTATTCCATCTACAAGTGGTTGGAATCATTTTGGAATGGATTTAATACAATCCTAACTTCTTGAGTTCCTAAGTTCTTGAGTGGATTTCATAAAAGCCTACTGCACCAGTTCGGAGTGGTTTCCATACAAGCCTAATCTCCATCTTTCAAAGTGGCCATAGTGGCCCAATTTACATCATACATTTAGCTATCCATGTTAACATTATCAGATCATAGTAAATTCATAGGATTTAGGAGCTATCTCATATGACATATATATCATACTGATATTAGTTCATAACTTCACTTCATGGAGAAATGATGGAGCCAAAGGACTAGGTAGCCTTTGTATTATTTAGCCACCTATTCATAGGGATTGGACACATAGTTGAAACATTGATTAACACACACATGAACACCTAGCTTCACTTAGTTTATGATGATGGAGCCAAATGTCTAGCCTTTGTATTCTTGGGCCACTTCTGGGGAATTGAGCACTCAACTCTGTTCATGATATTACTCTTGGTACAACATCATCCAGCATTACTCAACATCAGTTAGTATCATAACAAGTTTTGTATTGGCCTACATATCTAATGAGATATATTCATTCCTTTTTTCCCTCTCTCTCTTACCCAACTTTATACATTATTATTTTAGATATAAAGTATCTAGTAAGAACTGATATACTCTTTATTTTATTTTTTAGTTTCATACTTCATAGTGTGATCTCTCTATGCACACACAACATCACATAGTTTCATGGGCTTCATATTTGTAGGTAATTTCAAGTATATTTTATATGTTTCCTTTATCCTAGTATTTTTCTTTGATGCATCACTAGAGTAAAGCAGTGGGGGGGGGAATGTAGTCATATAAAATGAAAAAATTGGTAACTTGAGCATGGTTAATGACATCCAATTCTTAGGTCCCTTTTTCTTATTTTCCTAACCCTTTTATGATTATTTTCACTAATTCCTAGTCATCTATAGCCTTCTAGACTTGATCCTAGTTGATTTATACCCCTTTTTCCATGGCTAATCCATCCCCCTAAGTCCCATATACTTAGGACAATAGTACCACACTAGGACTATAGCACTAGTGCCACTCTTGTCTACTTTTAATGCTATTGTCCAAGTCCATTTATGGTCCTTACACTCAATTTATTCTAGTTTTCCATCCTTATCCTTGTCAGCCTAATGTGAGCATATTCAACCCATGACTAATATATCCCTATAAAATCCAATTCAAATATTATTTGGAAAGGGGTTAGAAATTATCATTAAGCAAGAAAAACTATTCAAGTAATCTTCCTTATTCTCTACATACAACCAACCAACACACTTACAAGCTTATTCAAGTCTTTACACTAGTCCCTAGCCACCTCAAACATATCTAACTTAACATTTTACATCTTCATATACACAATTTCTTAAAGCACATCAAGTGGGGAAAACTACATATGGCTTGATCCATCTTTAGAGTATTGGTATGTAGGTAGTGTGCCTACACACAAGGTGTGAAGCATGTCCAGTACATCTTACACACACTAACCCCACCTCTTGCTCAAAATTAGTCAAAGCATAATGGAATATAGGGTTTAAATAAATAATATTATCTATAGGGATTTATACATACTTTTAAGTGATGTAATTTCATAGATAGAATCACACAGACATAGCAAAAAAAACCTAGAAAGCTCATATCCTCAAGACAAGAATAACAAATGTGGACTATAACATCAGTGCCACTACTGTCTAGTTCTAGATCTCATGTCCAATCATAAAATGAAGTTTATATATTATTTTATAATAGTGTCTCAGTCTTACATAGTCAATTCCATCTTCTATCTCAGTCAAATCAATCAGTTTCTAGTTAAGTTTTGTTTTCTTCTCCTTATTACTATTTTTAGAAAAGTTCAAATTACAATTAATTTACACAAATTAGTAGCTTAATTATTGTCTATTTATTTTCTAATTTTACTAATTAGACCCTTTAACTAAATTAAAAATAATACACCAATATTCCCAATATTAACTTAGAAGATATAGAATTATTGAACTAATAACAAACTAAAATAAATATAACTTTAGATACTTTAGAGATATCAATCTATAGCAAAACAAAGGAAATAATGACTTGAGAAAATATATAACTATCTAAGAAAAATAAACAAAAAGAAACTAAGAACTAGAGAAGGAAACAAACTAAATTAAACTAATTAAAATAGAAAATATCTAAAGATTAGAACTATATCTAAGAAAATCAAAAAAGAAACAAAACCATATTTAGAAGAAATTTGAATCTATTATATTAAAGTTAGAGTCAAATAATTAAAAATATGTGTGAATCTCAAAAAAGAGGGTTGTCTTAGAAAAAAATATAAATATTATTGAGAAAACTAAATTTTTTCTCTATAAAACTTTGAATGACAACTTTGCAATCAAAATAGATCAATGAAATAATATAAAATAGTGAAATGGTCATCATTATTTGGGATGAATACTTGAAATATATGTATAGAATTAAAAATAGCAATGAATAAAATATATTAAGCTTAGTAAACTTCAGATAATTAGTAATAGATGATAAATAAAACTAGATATACCTATGTTGCATAAGCAATTATTCAACCATCAGATAAAGTAACATTGGGTCTATTTGCAAAATTTATACTATCTTAAATAAGTTTCATAGAAAAAAGAGATAAATGATTGAATTTATAAAATACTTAAGTCTTCAATACCTTTTATGCTTCTATCTTCAAATGAGTGCTTGATCTTTTCTTATACCTTCAACTTAGTTGTATAACAAGTTATAACTAATTTTAGCTAGTTATTAGTTAATGTTAACTAATTGAATTTTAATAAAGTTAATTAATTATTAACTATAATTGGTTAAAGATAGATTAATTAAGACTTAAAAAGTCTTAATTTGATCAAGATATTAAAAATAATAGACCTAGGGTACCTATCTTAATAGGTGGGGGCCCATATTAATTAATAATATAATAGAATACATATCAATCATAGAATAAATAAGTCATAAATTGATAAATTATATTGATATTAAACTATAATGCATATTCAATTAACTTAGCATATATAATTATATCAAATTCCCAAATTTTTGTATTTATCAAATTTACCAAAATTTGTCAAAGTTTGAAAATTAAGTGTCAAACTAAAATATCAATGTCTACCATGAAATTTTAACACCAAACAAAAATTATCTCTTGGATGAACAATAGTCATCCAAATCTAATAAAACTTCAATTAATTATTTGTCCTATTCATGATGACAAACATTATACTCCATTTCAGTAGCAAGAAATGGTAGCAATCCAGTTCCTAAATCAGTTGTGTTGTCATCAACCTCTACCTTAATCCTTTTCAGCAATTTGACCTCTATTGGTGCTTCTGGTTCAGCTTGACTAGTAGTCTTCTTTTTAACAATGTTCTTTTCAGTAATTTGAGGTAGAAAATCCATGGTCTTCCTTCTACCAACATAACCATGACTCCCTAAATTCAACCTCTTAGACCTCAAAAGGGGATCACTATGGGAACCTAACAAGTTCAACTTCCTATATTTTATAGAAAATATGAAGAAATATCCATCTTCCTAAGGTCTTTGGCATGAGTAGTTTCTACTTCAAGCTACATGGACTAGTTAGCAGGTAAAGGCTCATCAATTGGCTCACCTCTAAATTAGGGGGCTGGATAGGTAAATGTCTAGGATCATATTCCAGATGGTTAGATGATCTACTTTGGGAATGTGTATGGGTTCTAATTCTATGGTCATTAAAACCCCTATAACCTCTATAACCCTTATTGGCTAGGTTAACAAGTAGATTACTCAAAATATTCCAAAATTAAGGTCATAGGCATCAAAATGAATGGACATCATTGTCCCTCTATGAAACCTAAGTCTAAAATGTCCTATATGAAATCCACCTCTATTAAAACATCTAATAGAATTTGAATGACTAACACCTCTATTATAATTTTTCCTCCATCTTATATCATCATTACTTCTTGTTGTTTGATCCCACCCAAACATAATGAATAATCTGACACACAACAACAAAACTTAAGACTAAGAGACATAACAAACTTCAAACTAAAATAATCCATTAAGTAAATTGAAACTAAATCATGACTAAAACATACTGTGTATGAATTATAATTTGTATTGAACCTAAAATCCCATAATGATTATGATATCAACTTTAAAGTATTAAAGAATTTTAATCTCAATGTCCATTTTCAAAGAGAAGCCTTAAACTTCAATTTTGAGATTGAGCTTTCAATAAAATCTCATTTTCTTTAAAAATTAGTTCTCTATCCATTTAAAGTATCCACATATATTTATATAGAATTATGCCTTTATCATTTTATCCATAACTGATTGATTTAATTTAGATTTTCACAAAACAATTGTAGTTTCTAACATTGTCAATCATATTTTATATATTGAATCTAGACTAGATTTTTGAGATGATCACTATCATATCAAACCCATAATAGATAATCAACTAAAAATAATGATTTTATTACCTCATGAATGCTGATATCCACATATATATGCATGAGCCCAAAATCATCTATTTTTAAAACATATACAAACTAATCTTTTATAAATGTTTGATGAAGTCTATCAGATACATGTAGAACCATTACACTATACCCTAAAAAAATTTCATGATTTTTAGATATATTCAAAATATACCAAACTAAAAGTGTCCATTACTACTTCTAAACCATTTACCTCTTTGTCAACATAAATGCTTAAACACCATTCATAGATTCAAACTTGAGACATAAACCCTAGGTCCAATACCAATCAGAACGAAAAGAATTTTTTTGGTCTACTCATTTGACAAACATATCAAAGCAAGACAAACCTCTTTATAAATACCTAACTAAATACAACTTAAACCAAGCATAAAACAACCCTTTAGATGATCAAATAAAATTAATAGAATTTTAACAAATGCACAGAACCTATGCCATAAGATAAGAACCTTTTATGTACATGAAAATAATAAACCCAAGAATTCCATCTTTCATCCATATTTCACTAAACCCTTGACTACAATGAAGAATATCTAAAAACAATCATCATATCCTCAATGTATTTTGTGTACTCACCTTTAACAAACTTTCTTAGTATGCCCTTTCAATTTCTAAAACTCAACTTTATATTTTATTTTCCATAGTCAAATCTTGAATGAAAATGAAACTGTCAGTTTGCATAGAAATTTTACAAAACCTAAATCCTCTCAAATTCATCCATTTAACAAGAGATTAATCACAAGCTAATTTGAGGTACTTCTATAAACATTTATACTGATATATCTAACAAATATTTCATAACTGAAAAAAACATCTTTATATCTACATGGTGACCAAAACCAAAAATCTAGCTTCATCACAAACTAAACACAAGGTGTTTGATACTTAAAATTTCACAAAAAATCATGTTTTTTGAAAATTGGAAGTAATTGCTCACAATATCCCACAACTAAAAACTATCATTTACTCAAATAAACCATACACCATGGATATCAATTAGAAAAATGCATGGAATGAATCACCCAAAAACTCTTATAACAATTGCATGCAAGAAGGTTTACTATAACCTTAAACCCTTTCTCTCATTCCTTCATCTTATCTAAAATAAATTCTTAGAATTTCATCACTTCATGAATAAACTTTTATTCATGCCTAGAATGATTTAACTTCTCTATATATCTTTCATGTATATCAATAATGTTCCATAACCTTCAAGAAACCATTTAACCTTCAAATAGTTTGCATGTAGATGAACTCATATAAATCTTAACCATATCTCAATAAAACCATTCAAGAAAATAAATGAACTATAAAACATCTCATTCAGATTATCCATACACTATAAATTTCTCATAAATACCATGTTATTCTAAGAAATTGATCAAAATTCACAAAACCATACCTAGTTTCACTTTCTAAATCCTCCCTAATTGTCAAAGTTATAAAATATCCACATGATCTTAGAGAGCCAAAGCTTCACTTCCACCAAAGAGCTTGTGCAAAATGATCAAAATCCTAGAAAAACCAAAACTTATATCCACCAACCCTCCACCATAACCAACTCATGATGTGTTTACTCTTTATTGGTTTGTATTAACTAATTACATACTTAGCAATACTACTAAATCATTTGTCAATCTAATCAAACTTATAAAATAATTATCCTTCAATGCTTCCCTAAATTCCATCATCTGGGGAGATTATTTAATCATTAAAGCCTAATAACACCAAATCTTCATCTTTGATCTTGAATAATCAAGATTCTTCTTCTACATTAGCACATATGTTAACTTACATGCCACATCAGATAAATGCCAGTTGGTATCCAACTAATCCAAATCAAATGTATTAGATATGTCTCTAGATCAATCAAAGGGTTCTCAACACTTAGTGATCTATGAAAATCCCACAATAAGCTTATACACTTACAATAATTGTGGTATAGGATTAGCCAAATCAAATATAATAGACCACTTTGAACCTAAGGAATTGAACATAAAAATAAACCTCTTCAAGGTTTAAAAAACTTATTTTTGATTTATTAACAAGTTTAAAATTAATTTTCAACTTTATAAGTCAATTTTTAATGAAAGTATTGATAATTATGCCTTGATGCATATTCACTAAATTTGAGATTTTATTCAAATATTTAGGAATATTTAAACATAGAATATCAACTAGGAAACCATGATCTCAACCAAATATTCATGTAACAAGACCATCAAATATATAACAATGCTTGAAATATAATGATAGTATTGCCAAAGTAACTTGAGCATATCGATATTTAAAAATATCTATCAAATCTACAAAAGTGAATAAAACTGAGACAAACATTAAATCTTATATCCTCAAAACAATTTTGGATGTAACTATAATATCTCTCAAAACACTATATCACCATTGTTTATTATGTCTCAATAATCAAATCAAATTATGAATATTAAAACAACACCATAGATCGACAAATATGACTGAAAATTGAAAATCCATGTATCAACTGAAGCTATCAAAAGTGCACTAAATTTAAATAGTAGAGAAACTAATCATATCTATAACCATATACGCATATTTTATTCATTTATTCACCATGATTTTTAAAACCACTCAAAACATAAATAAAATTTACCAATCAATCATTACCATTTCACAATCAAGAATGCATCTAAAAATACTATCAATCAATAGGGTCCACGACATAGTTTTAGGCTTCATGACATGGTCATCTCTATGGCAAAAAGTATATATTTTAAAAAAATTAGGGGGTATATAAAATATGAATAATACATACATATATTTTTTATGTATAAAAATGAAAATATTAAGCAAATATTCTTATTCAAAATATGCATAGTAACATTCATGGCTTTGAACCATAAGAACTAGAAGGAAAATTTGAAAAATGCAATGTTGTTAAAGCCATCTCAATAATGGTGTGGTTTTTCATTTTACTAGTACCATTTTATTGATGGGATTAGGGATTTGTTAATTCTATTTGAAAACCATAATTAATGTAAAAATATTCAATTTCCTTACCAACATATTTACCACAATTACTAATTCTTAATCTATAAATATAAAAATAGATGTATTTTTAACACTAGTTTTAAATTACTTGAATTTAGATAACACTTCAAATTTATTTTTAATGAAAAATGACCAGATCATTCTAGAAAAATCATAAAAAAAAGTAACAATATACAAATAACCATTAAGAGATACAACTTCACAAGATCTTACATCACTATGAATCAATTCTTTAAATTGTGATTAATTTACTTCATTATTCTTTTGAAAGGGGTTAGTATGTTGTTTATCACATTATCAACTCTCACAAGTTTCAAGATGAGAAGGTATAGAAGGAAGTCCAATAATTATATTCTGAGTAGACATAACATGTGAACTTCTAAAATTAATATGTCTTAATCTTTAATGCTAATTGGGATTCATTCTTACTATGTTATGAAAAAAAAACATGCATAAGAAGGAGAGAAGATATGTAAACCATTCTTCTAAACATCTTCAATAATAAAGGAGCTAGATTGATTTACAATAGACCAAATATATTTAAGTAATATTGTAATAAAATTATATTTTGTAAGTTGAGAACAAGATAATAAATTCTTTTAAAGCTTAAGTACATAGAAAAAATTATTAATAACAACATTTTAAAATTTTGTTTTTCCCTATTTAGTTGCTTCTAAAAATGAATTATCTCCTAAGTAAATTATTTCATATATATATATATATATATATATATATATATATATATATATATATATATATGAGTGAATTTTAGATAATAGTGCATCACACCATATGACTTTCCTATCTAATATTTTGTTTTATTCTCTCTCTCTCTCTCTATATATATATATATATATATATATATATATATATAATAAAACAAAATATCAGATAGGAAAGTCATATGGTATGATGCACTATTAGCTAAAAGCCACTCATTTTTTATTTGAAGCAAATAAAGTAGCATACAAGCAATAACATTTTGATCCCGATTGTTATTTTGATTAAGGTTTTGATTCTTCTACTTTTTTTATTAGAATTATTCCCTTTGTTATTTTTATAAGATTTATTTTTAATTTTATCCTTTTTTTTATAATATGTTTTCATTTTATAACCAAATTTATCACATAAATTATAATTTCCATTAAACTTAGGTTTATGGTTATTATTACTAGATTTTTTGTTCCCATTTTTACCTTTAGCATAACTACGGTTAATGTATGGTTATTATTATTATTATAAACATTATTTAAGGTGAGAAGTGTCTTATTGGAATTATATTTATAATTAAAATTAGTCATAACTTTCTCTTCTTGAATTTAGGAGAGCAGACAAGGTAGTAAAGTCAGATATATCTTACTCAGTTTGATACTTAGAATTCAAAATTGAAATAAAATTTCTAAAATTTTCATGAATATTTAAGAATTATAAAATAAATTAATTTATCTTTGATCAAATTAAAATTTAATCCATATAAGTTATCTTTAATTTTCTTAATTTGAGCAAGAAAATTAACAACATTTTCCACACCTTTTATAGGTGTCGTAAGCATTTCAAGGATTAACTTAATAATTTTTTTATAGATGAGCACCCTTGTACATGGAATCGAGGAGTTTACAATAATTACTAGGATAATTTTGATTAATATTATGGAGAATAAATTCATCCTTAACACTATATAAGATAATAGACATAGATTCTTGTGATTTCTATTGAAATGCGTTAGTAGGCTTAGGGGTCACATGTCATCCAAAAAGAGATTTTTCAATCCCAATAACAAAACTCCTCATCTAAAAAGGAGATTTTTAAATCCATATAATAGTATTCCATAACTTTTATGGAATGAATTATAATTTAATACACATTTTACAAATATTAAAGTTATTTCCATTAAGCATTTATGATTTATCTAAAAGAAAATTAGGAGAACCCATAACTTCCCTTTAAGAATGACAATAAAAAATGCTTAAAATAAATATTTTTAGTGTGAATTTTAAATTTATTTGAAAATAAAAATATATTTAAAATTTAAACACATAATAATTATTCAATTTAATGCTATACAAAGTAATAAAATTATAGAAGATTGTGATAAAACTAGTTGTCACAAATGTCATAAAAATGCAATAATATAAGCAAAAATTTTAAAAATAAAAATTTTATTGATTTTTTGAACTATTTTATAAAATAAAGTGAATCACACATGAATTTATACTTAATTATACAATTTATATTTTAAATAATGCAAAAAAATGAATTAGAGTTTCACTAAACTAGGTGTCAAAAGAGTTGTACTCAGAACAACCACATAGATACTATTATTAAAAAAGTTACAAATTTAATAATAATTTTTTTAAAAATACAAAATGGATCACTTATATGTGTCTAGAAGGTTCCAAAACCTATGCATCAACTTTCTACATGACTATATTTATCAAAACATTTACTAGGTCAAAATTTGAAACAAATTTGACAGGTCAACTGGGGTTTTGAATGTGTGAAAGGTCGACATGCAAACCAAAAAATATAATTTAAAATTAGTTTAAATTGGAATTAATTTGACCAAATAAAAAAGAAGACCAAATTTTTTTGAGGGGTTTTGAACTTGGGATCTTCTTAGTTGTAAATTTTAGCAAAAAATAAGTAACCAACTCTTCTATTAATCTTATTAATAATTTATATGCACAAATGTATAAATAGACTTTATTTACCTATTTTAAAATATAAAACATATAAATAATTATATATGGGGTATGAAATAATAAACAGTAAAAAATTAATTACTAATTTAGATGAAAGATTTTAAAAAAGTGGTGGGCCCATTATTTTAAGCATCGAAATTAATGGAATTAATAAATAAAGTATTTTAAAAGCATAATATGAAAAGTACATACTTATCTTTAATGCTTCATGTATCTATTTATAATTCTCTAGGTGAAGTAGGGGAGCTCATAATAGGTGGAATAAGCCACTAAAGGCCACCAGAATTTCTAAACCTTCTAGTTTTTGTAGGATAAATCCAATTAAACCTTCAAATTTTGATTTTTGATAAATATTTCATTATTTTAAATTTTTAGGCTAAACTATGGTGCCCTGGGTAGATATGGTGCCTTTTTAGAATTTTTGAGTTACATAATAAATTGTATAGATACCTAGAGGCCTTAAAAACTAGAATATCTTCATGAATTGACCTCCCAATGCCAAAGAAACAATCAAAAATGAATGTTGTAATTAGAAATTATTTTTCCACTTTTCCAAGCCATATAAGGGTGCCTCAGGTAGCATAAAAAATTTACCATAAGTTTACAACACCTAAGAAAACCAAGGAATAAAATTTTCCTCTTAAATCGATTGAAACAAGCAATCATAAACATCAAAGTAGAGAGCTTGAGGATCTGAAAATATTTTTCTAAAAACATTTTTTAGGAAATTTGTTTAGGTGGGAGGTCATATTACAATATTAATGATGTCCCCAAAAAAAATGATAATGAAATCTGATATCAATTTTTTGTTTGTTTATCTAATAGAGGTTGTGGATGATAAATGAGAAGTTTGGATTCCTTAACCAGACATTAAAATAATTCTTATCATATTCTCAACCTATATAATACATATAAGGACATAACATAGGCCATAAAACATAGTGTGAGGTTGAAAATGAATAGTAATAAATTGTATTTGATCTTTCTTAGTGATCTGGATCCTTCTTGCCAATCAATTACCACATCCTAGGATTTGATTCCATGATAGAAATGAGAAACCAATATACATGATCTAGATATATAATTAATTATCATATCACACATATACCACAACACAAAGATTTTAAGGTGGGAAAATTACAAAGAGATAAAAATCCCACCAATGTTGATTATTCAAATTATTGAGAAACCAAGACCCAATACAAAATATTCTTCCTCTTCTCACTTCTTCTATTAAATAGCCTTCATAAGTTTTGCAAGTTGAATATGATAAAATAGTTTCATAGTTTAATAATTTCATAATAAAGGTAAAACCCTATTTATTGTCAATTAATAAGGGAGGTGAGCATTATAAGAATAGTGGGTCCATCCATCTTAATAAAATAATTTTATTAAATTTTCGTAATAATTAAATGATTATAACTCTATTATTTATTATCATGAGGTTTCCACCTTGTATTAAAAAATAATACATTATTGTTTATTTAATTATTACCAAGGCTAAGAGTCAATTAAGCCCACTTATAATTAAATGTTGTAACAAAAAACCTAGTAAAATCTTGGTGTGTGCGTGTAGATGATGATCAAGTGATGAATATCTTGGACTAGGCTAAGGGTTTACCCAATACCCATGTGTGGGTGGCTCAAGAACTCAAACTAGACTTGAATTCATCATTGCTCACCCTTATTCAATGGATCATAATATATGAATAGCTTAGATTAGAATGATTACTTATCTAATTCTCTTATGTAGGTGGCTTAAGAACTTAAGTAGACTATGACTCCATGATTACCTACCCATATGTAGTAGATGAATATGAAACTGAAATCAGGTGATGTAACTAAAATTATGAATGATGTGGCACTAGGCCACATAAACTGAAATGTAAAATGTCTTAGTGGTCACTCAAGAACTTGGGAATGTAAAATGGGTCTGGGCTACTCGATAATGCCAACTGCTATAAATGGAATAAGACATCAATATAGTGTAATCCTGGTGAAAAACTAGTGCATGTGTTATCTAGAGTATACAACATGGAGAATTACACATAGTTATAATTCCATTTGATAAAACTAGTGTAAAATTGAGCATATAGAAATGATGTGTCATTCACATGACCCTAATTTTGATATATGTGCATATGGATTCTAGATTGAATAATACTAATTTGTGTCTATGCATATCTAAAACTAAAATGGGAGTGATCATGCTACACATGATGCCCCCTATCTAAGTAAACCTATGTAATTCTATGTAAAATTTGAGTATATACTGAACATATCTTATACTCTATGACCAAAATTATGTAAGTATTAATTGTAGCTACTATACCTTTTTGACAAATATGAAATTTTCTATTTTTGAGGTTACCAAAATATAGTGGAATGGGTAGACTATAACACACTATAATTTTTAGTGTACTATGATATTGTCCAAATGTGTTATTTTTTAGAGACTAAGATTGATCTGTGTGACTATATTTCACTATATTTCTTGATTTTGAGCTCTATAATCTATCTCTACGTATTGAATATTTTTTCTTGAGTGCAATAAGATGGCATGATCTCTGTGACAAACCCTTTTGAATTCCCCCTCTTTTGAGGGGAGTATTTGAATCATATTAATAACTATCCTCAAAAGAAAATCTATGCATCATGTGTGTTAGATTAAAAATATATGATATCTATATGATAAACCAATATAATGCATATACATGATAATAGAATGTAAAAGAGTCTAAGCATAAGTTAGAAATGTACAATGTATTTTATATTTATCATTAAAAAAGTTTTCAAGATAGATATAACAATGTAAGAATGTAATATGAACAAAAAAACTGAATATAATATGAGTAAACTACTTGAGAGGATAAGGCATGATGTCCATCAAGGCACTTAAAGAAGAAGGGAGATGTATGAGGTCCCTCATGTTATTTTAAACTAGATGTGAAATCAACAATCAAGAGATAAGTGTCATGGATATGATGCATACATGAAAACATACATACAAACACATGTGGCATGCAAAGTAGGCCAAAGGGCCATAACACAAGGGACATGAGCACATGTCACTAAATTCAAAAAATAAATACATACAAGGCCATGTTAAAATGTCCACATAACCAAATAGTAAACATGTTTAGCTTAGATCCACATGTAAGGACATGTTTAAATTATTATATACACAATCAATAAGCACACACAAGAACATGGACACATGTGAAAAACATACACACAATGAAAGGAATTGGCTTAGAGACATAAAAAATGAAATATTCAAATTCCCTTGAGTAGATGTAGAAGTAAAGAGACATAATCAAATCTAAAATAGTAAACCTAAAAATGAAATTATGTAAGAGCAAAGATTTATATAAGTTATGTCTATAGTAGTAGCCAAAAATAAAATATATTTAGTATATGATGATCAATATCAAGATATAATCAATCTTAAATCTATGATATGGAGTATAAAAATATATAACCTGTCAAACCAAAAGTTATGTGTATGATGCCCCCAATTAGTTAACATAGAAATGCTAAATTAGATTTTGTGTATGTGCCTCCAATGGGTAGATAGTAGCAAATTTAGATATGTTTAGAGGACTAGATCCTAGAAGTAATCTAAAAACACTCGAAGGGAAGAAGTGAAGTATCCATATATGATAAAAATAACTATACTAACATAGATACCATATATAGTACATGGAAAATAGAAGTAATGTAAACATGGAAATGCATACAAGATGAAATTTATATTTTAGAAGAAAGTATTTGAATGTTTTTGTATTTTTAAACATATTATATTATTTTTGTATTTTTTGAGTATTAAACTATGTACAAACAACATGAAAATGAAAATATATACAAGGAAAAAGATAAATGAAACTATGTACAGGTAATAGGAGAACATACTAACTGATGAATCTTGTAAGAGACTTACTATCAAGGTGACCTATATCAAGTAAAGGAAGAGTGACTACATGTGGTGAGTGAGGAAGTATATAAGATTTGGGGACCATATTTATTAAGCAATATCTAGATGAAGTTGACTGTAAAGTGTGGTTATGAATCTATGGAGATTACTAAACTAGCTTGTGAACTATGGGGCTCTTGGGGACCTATCTAGTGGAATAAGATGTAACTAACATGGATTCTCTATACAGATTGTTGTGGGTACTCAATAATAATGATCTAGGTGTGAATGGGGTAGAGATAAGCTCTCTAGAATCCATAACATGTATCTAATGTAGGCGTCTCTCTAATAACGATCTTCATGGGAGAGTGTGTAATTTTAGTATTTTTATATAAGTATACCTCACTTGTATTAGTGGATCAACTAATATTTGAGGTGTTGTAATGGATGGAGCTATTACTGGTGACTTCTCATGTAGTTAGTTGTGGAGTAGGTAAATGATATTCATATATAAGGACCTCAACAATAAGAACTTCATTATTATGTATATAATTAAGACATATGAGTATGATGGAGGTAATGGATCAAAGATACTATATTCAAGGTCTACCTAATAACATACCAAATGTTTTAGCACTATGTACACCTATGAATCTGATGGCCACATGTGTGGTAACAACCTATAATAGAAGTATGCTCTCCCTAATGGAGCTCTAGACATGGCCACTAAAGCCATGAATAATTATATCTATTATAGAAATATCCTAATTTGAATATTCCAAGTGATGTATAAGTTTAATATTAAACATATTTATGCTTGGCCCATTTTCAACCGTGATACTTCAAATATGATGATGATCAATATAAGCTCATATAAAGAATGAATATAAATCTAAGTCATTGTCAACAATCTCTTGTTCTAAGAAAGTGATAAGAGGCCTAGCTAGCATTGTATCATGATACACACCAATGATATTATATAGAGGGTGTGTGTGCATTGTGTGAGTATGATAGGATGCTAGTGGTAGATGTGCCTGATAAGTCTAATAAACATCTAAATTGTTTGTTATCTCATTATTTGTATGCCTTAATAATGGATTAGAAAATATTTTCATTGCTTTTTCTTTAGTTGGATATGCTTTGGGTGTTTCTATAGGATTTATCACATCAATGATATTATCCTCTATCAAATCTTGGATCTTATGTTGTAAGCTAATACATTTGCTCATATTATGGCTAGGGACCCTATGATAATTATAAAATGCATTGGAATCATATTTATTTGGAAGAGGCATAGTCTATCAACCTATTCTTTGGGATGGAGAGATATTAAATTACATTTTAAAAGTCACTAGATAACATGATTTGATAGTTTAAGAATATTTTTAAAAGGTCTCCTAGGAGGAGTTGATAAAACTAGATGAGGAGCTAACTCTGAGGCTATGCTAAATATCATCTTTTGTTCATTATTGTTATAATTGGGCTTTAAATTTTATGGGAGATTATTTAAACTCTTATTATTGTAATATTATATGGTTTTGTACTTTAAATTTCCCATGGAGAGAAGCTTGACTTCCCATTCCTTCACTTTATGGCATAAATATATAAATGATGGAAAACTTTTGTATAATATAGATTCAAGTAATACTATTCATAAAATTTTCTTGAATATGTCCTATAGTTATCTATATATCATGGGGATAGTCATATTTTCTAATATGGTTTTATATCAAAATACATATTTAGTTATTGCCTCATTAGATATTTTCTTTAGTTGAGTGAATTGAGAATAGGAAACTTTGTCAATGATGTTGATTGAAAAGTGTACCAAAATCATATCTATGAGTAGATTAAATGTTGTAATGGATTGATTAGGGAGATCATAGAACCATTATAATGCATAATGATTAAAATAGTGAGGGAATAACTTGGTCAGGAGCTAATCATTAGACATGTAGTTCAAACATGCTACATGAAAAACACATTGATGATGCTTTGGGTCACCCCTACCATCATATTGAGTAAGCTTGGGTGCCTCAAATCCATATGTAAAATGAGTTTCCATTATATGTTGTGACAATGGTGTATGTAAGGGAACATTAGAATCCAAGGCATGAAATGGTCTAGTGGCACCCTACTCAAGATATAACACATTGACCTACAAAGAATGGATCTCTTTTTTAAGGGATTATACATTTGGAGAGGAACGATGTGTACTAACTAGAGGAGGTATTTCCATTAGTGAGAGTTGGATTATTATAGAATTTTGTTGTAAAATTTGAGTTACCCATGTATTAGGTCTAAAAATATTATCATATGTGGGGTTAGAGGATTGACCAAGTGATGTGTTATTTATTTCCAATATAGATTTCAAAATCTGTGCATAATCATGGGGTTATTACTGATATCTATGTATGAAACTTTGTAATATATCATCCTTATTGACTATAATATTATTATCATGGAGGGGGAGTGTGTCTTGTGTCCCATTTAATATGGGTATATTCTCAATAGGATTATCACTAAGCTTAGCACTTATTAAAGGAAGATATATAATTTTATTATATGACATCTACTAAACAAAATGAAAGAGTTCTAGTAAAACAAAATATATGAAATATAAAAATCTAAATAAAACAAATGGAAACAAAAATAAGGGTATAAACCCTATTATCATCTAGGGGTAGAGTTTTTGCACTATTGGAAGTCAAGTTCACCAAAAGATTCAATTAATTAATGTAAAAACCTAAGTAGATAAAAGAAATAAGTAGGGAATAAAATACTATAGTATCAACAACCACTGAGTTATACAATAAATGATTTATTTAATTAGCATATAAATATAAATGAATTGAAAAGGGTATACTTAGCTAGAAAATATGATGTAAATAGAAAAGTGGCAGGCTAAAAAGTGATGCAAAAGTAGGAAGAGTGTTATTATTAGATAAAAAGTGTTAGAACCCTCTTCAAATAGTAGTATGACCCTATTTTATAATGGCACACTATGATAATGACCTTTTGTAAAGTGATATTAACCCTATGTATATGAAGAAATGAAATTTGGGGATGAAATTCACTCTATTCTGGGAAGCATGTACCTATATGATTGAGACCTAGATCATCATCTATGCTTTGATTTGACTAATTTCACTATAGAACCCTAAACCTCCATACTTGTTAGTGTTTTGATAAACATAAATGTAATAAGAGTGTTGTTAGTAGGGTAGGTTGGATGTGACCTCAATATTCCATGTGATAAGTGTTGCCTAAATACTAAAACCATAAAAGGGGATCATACATGATGTATTTATCCCAATCTAAGTGTTGGTGCAAGTGAGAGTGATGCTAGTATGCCTGAGTATGAATGCTAATATGAATGATTTGTGTGCAACTTTAAATTAAAACTATGGGTAAACTTGTGCTTTGGGTTGCTATATATGGATGTATGTAGAAATAGGGGCAAATAAGGATTAATAACCTTAATTTTTTCAACTATTTATGAGCTTATTTTTTCAGTATTTCCATCTAATGGATAAATAAATGAGAGTGATCTTTATACAGTGTTCTAATGCTTGTTAAGACATGAAATGAGTCTATGCTGACCCTAAGATGCTTTAAGGAGTGGAAAGGTTTTTGTTAGGGGTAAAAGAATACAAGGTCAATAGATTTACCCCTTTTGACAATAATACATTATGATATAGACCAAAGGGGACACATTATTGTCTAGGTGGTTGGAATGTGTGAAACAAGATTGGGGATGCTTAGGTGATGGCTCAGTGTGTCTCTGGGTATATATGGTCATAGTCTAGATATGTATAAAAGATAGAAATGGTTCAAAAGAGGCCCTAATATAGGTTTAGGGCCAAGCTAAAGACAAGGTAGTCTTAAGTGACACTCATTGCATTAAAATGACATTTTATATGACTATACTTTTACTACTTAAAAAGGTAAGGTTTCTCAACATAATACCCCACCTTTTCATATACAATAGGTGACTTCAATACTAAGTTGATGATAAAGTCTAAGGGATATGATCTTGTTAACCAATTTATCAATACACATGCTAAAATTCCAATCCTTTAGTTCCTAAATCAATACACTATTTACAAGGATATCCTATATGAGGCATTATGTGAAACCCAAGTTCCAAGTAATATTGAAGCTACTTAGTTTATATAAATCATGAAAGAATTTAAAGAATAATGTAAAGCCTATTACCTTTGATCCAGTAAATTTACCATCCAAAGATATCATTGATCGAGATTTAACTTTATTCATACAAGTGACCCTATTAAATAAGGGCATTAAAAGGGTGCTCATTGATAATGGATCAAGCCTAAACATTTATCGCATAAACTTCCTAAACACCATAAGTATTATCACCAATCTTATTTAAAAAATAGTTATGAATATAAATGGGTTTGATAATTCACATATCCCTCTATTTGGTCAAATCATATTGGACATAACATTGGGATAAAAAATGGTTTCAACTACTTTTCAAGTAATGTCACAATATTTACATTATAATTTACTCTTGGGTAGACCATGGATACATTCAATGAAACCGTCCCATCTACATAAAATTTATGTGTAAAATTCATAAATGATTTGACATTATTAACCATGCCTATCTATGATGAAATTTTCAAATTTTCTAAAATGATACATTCCAAAATTGAAGGCATTCCCACAGTGGTATCACCTAAACAATTCCTCTTGAGAATATACATAAGTATAAAATAGGTGAGTCAAGTACAATGGATCCTTGATCTCTAAATGTAAATAAGGAATTTAATACTAATGTACAAATAGATGCACATACAAAGAAAAAACCATTACCAAAGGATCCAATAAAACTAAAAGATCCCCCAACATTTAATATTCATTTATTCATCAATTCCTAATAAAAATATGACCATTTTTTAAATTACTATGATAGTGATGATGATACCACTTATGATATGACATATGATAATGTGAAAAATAAAATTTTATCCACTTGATCACCATTTTTATAACCTATTTGAACCTATAAGTCATGGCACATATAAACTAAATCCACGTACATATAATATAGAATTGAATCTAGATAATGGAAAAACCAAAATAGTAGATAAGCATGCAAATGTTTATTGCTCCATACATCCTTCTTGGTTAAAAATATTGAGTCAACCCTATAAGGGTCAAATGTAAGTACATCATGTTATTAGTGTGGAATCTTCTCAAAAGGATTCACAAAATTTTTTATAGATCAAAACATAATAGGATACTAAAGATACCATATTATATGTTACTCAGACTTAGAATGATATCTTTACCTTCTACAAGACACATATCATGTAATAGACTTCTACTTACAAAGGGAGTACCATATTTTAATTATCATAGGATCATTGGACATAATAATAATCAATGTGAGGCATTTAAGAACCTAATTTATAAATATAAGAATAAAGTATACACACACATTATGTTTAAAATACAAAAAAGGCAAAACCCTTCCTATATTTTAGAAGAGAACTATCTCTAAAAGTGACCAAAATATGAATATTTTAATATTCCTACTAGTATTGGTGGGGTATATTGTCACCATATCAATTTTGATAACAAATAGTGGGATAAAACTTGTGGCACCACATTTATCTCACAATTGGGACATACTATAGATGAACTAATATACTCTCCCTTAATACTATAATATTGAGGATACATTCAATTACTTATTTCCTATGCTCCACATTTGAAAAATTCAACCATATGGATATTATACCATGAATCACATTTTAAATTAAAGTTTGGACAAAATTGGCTGAGTGGAATGCCAAGCTAGATATTAAAAATATGTGTATTAGTTTTCTTGATATCGATACATAGATTTACATACAACATGATGGGTATGGTTATTTTCCTACATCATTGGCTTCAGATAAAATATTATATATAAATATTGAAGAGGTGGTAATACATCAATATAAATAAATATTTAATTTTTTTTCAATTGGCCCTACACCTTTTGATGATGAGGACTTTCTTGATTAAAACTATTCTAACATTCCAAAAATACCAAAAAATTTAAAACATTTAAAAATGCAAAAATATTTTCTCCATCTACATATCATACTAGATCCTTGGCATCTATATTATAGTTCCTTGTTGATGGATAACATATTAGTTACTTCAACATACACATGTTTCATGTTTCTAGTTGAGTGTGATACAAGCATGCATAGATACATGATTTATGTACTTATGGATGTTAGGATTTTCCTCTACTCACATCACTAATATGTTTAACGCATCCACCTCTATGATAATAATATGGTTATATCACCCTATGGTCACTTTACATTATCATGGTTGACCTCATATATGTACTTACACATAAATTTATCCATGCTTATATTTATTATAGTGTACTGATATTCGACATACTTGAAAATTTTTGATAACACATTTGATCCATGGGGTACTATGATATGTTTATGCTAGTTTCTTGTGTTTTCCTTTATGTAATTCCTTGAGTGTCTTGCCTTGCTATTGTCTTATTTGTTGAGAATTTTAATATGCTCTACTATTTACAGCCCTCATGTCCTTGTTACTTCTCTAAAATTTGAATATGGCATTACTTTTTATATGGATATTTGAATATGTCATGATTTATTTTATGGACATTTGACCAAGTCATGCCCATTTGATTTTGCAACATTTTGAACATACCCCTTGTTTGTGGTCTCCTTAGACCATTACCTTTTGAATTAATTTTTATTGTTCTTGTGTGTGTACCTGAATTGATTGTTGAGATTTTAATGTTACTATCTAGATTTTTCCATGATATTTATCATGCATCTTAGGCCTTGATGTGATCACATTATATGAAATTCAATGGTAAATTTACCTAAACATGTTCTCATATAAGTTACATGGTTCATTCATAAATATATGGGTATCTCATCCTTTTGAGGTGAGGTAACTACCAATTCCTATTATTATCTCACCTAAAGGGGGGCATATCAATAGGGGAATTTAATAGAGACATGGATTCCACACATTCATAGTTTTATATATATAGTGGGGGTATGCTTTGGAAACATGTTCTCCATACTTATTAAGTATTCAAAATGCCCAAATTATAGTGGGGACATGTTTTGGAAACATTTTCTACACGCTTATTAAATATTAAACATACCCATATTATAGTAGGGGTATGTTTTGGAAATATGTCCTACACATTGACACTTATATTAGTTTTCATATCTATCTATGTATAGTGGGGGCATGCTTTGGAAGCATGCTATCCACACTTACATAGTTTTTAAATTGGCCAAAACACATAGTTAAAAGATTTAGATACACATTTGTGGTAGAATTATATACAATGGTACCATTGTTATACAAAATTTAAGCATGATACATACCTAAGCTACATAGTATACATAATGTGTGCCTAATATTGTAAAATATAAATTAGTTTCAGATTATAAACACTTGTAGGGATTTTTACCACTCACTAGGTCAAACTTTTATGAACTATATTGAGCTAATATACTATAGTATTTGGTTCACTTTTTTTTATGGTTGAGATGATTAAATCACTCAATATTTCAAATATTTTAGGTTGGAATTTATTGTATCCTCTAGCCTAACAAAATTTATAGTGTGATTGGACTTGGTTCACTCACACTCACTAAGTTATTAGTGTGATTGGGTTTCATGATTGAGCTAGTCTCAATTGTCAGGTGGTAATTCATATTATTCTTTAAGGTTGGGGGTATGATCCCTCTTATATGTTCTCTCTCTCTATATATATCTCCTTAGATATATGAACTTTATAAATTTATATATTTGTTCTAATATCAATTTAAATGATTCATAATGATACATCTTTCAAATGAAATTGACAAAAGGTAAGATAGGTGCATCAATACACATGTGCACTCTTAAGCCTTTCTTTTTCAATTTAAAATAATTTAAATGCTTTTAGTTTCATATTATATTAAATAATTATATATTATAACATGATATTGGTTGGAGGTCAGTCAATATAAAACCACTCAAGTTGGACTCAAGAAAATATAAGGTGTGTTATATACACCTAAGTATGCATTTATTTTCATTTAAATTAGAAAATTCATTACTAGATTAATGCGGGAAATTTATACACTATTATGAATTGTATAACACCTCATTATTATACACTTTGAAAAAATTAGACCTTGGTTGTTCCTCTCATTTATATATCTTTCCCACTCTTGCAAATCTCACATATGATATCTTATTCTCCTTGGCCTATCTCTTATTCTGACCAATCTTATATTGATGACCTAGAACTTATATCTTGCCTATAGAATTATTAAAAATTATTTATCTTATGCCTGTACAAGTTTTGAGATTGTACTTACTTTGTTACTCCCTAGACACATACATCTTAGATAGACACATACATCAATGCAAGTGTCATACTCTAACACAAATGTTCAATGCCCTACAGTCATATACTTTACAAATTAAACATATTCTATTGGTTAGCCTAAGTGATTTAATGTGAGTTATTTATATAAAGGGATTGATATAAATACAAGATAAACCCTCACTCATTCCTCATCTATCACAAATAAAGGCAACCTATCAAAAGAATTCAATCAAACACTTAATATAAAGTAAAATATTTCTTATTTTCTCATATTATCATATTAGTCATAGTAAAAACACATACATAGGTCTGAAGTACTAAAGGAGCATCCCAAGAGATTTATTTTCCAAGTTATGAGGTAGGTCACTTTTGTACTTGTTTATCACATTGCATGAGTCACATGCAAGCCAACATGAAAGGGAGAACTACATAAGTTTGAGGCCCTCTTTAGAGTATTGGCTATGTAGGTAGAACTAATTAACAAAGGGGTCTTTAGGGTAGCTCAATATCATGTTCCCACTAACCCATTTTTCCCATATCCACTATGAGGAGGAAGAATTAGGTTTTTTATATTTGATAAGGAGTGATAGTCCATGACCTAGATATGAATGCACTAGAATGAATGTGAAGAAAAACCTAGAAGCATCTAGGTTGTTATATCTTGTTTTAGTATGTATTCCTTAAAATACACCTATATCCAACCTAGACATAACTACCCAACGCTAACACAAGTGTTTGAAGATATAAAGGCATGAAATTCAGAATTTGGTGATTGTTTCATAATACTCTTCTAGTCTACTTCCTCTTTGTTGTAGATGTAAATATTTATTAGCATTAGAATCATCTAAGTACTTATTTTCATTATCAATGTAGTATCTAACATAATTGTACTTTCCATTTTTATCATATCTCTATATAATAAATTCATTATATGTTCTATCTAACTTTTACAAATAATTGGCTTGCTATAGATCTATTTATCACTCTTGTGTTTACTCAATTTATATTATTAACCCTATATACCCTAATTATATATTTTAGGTTAAAATATAACTTAGTGATTGATTTCAAGAATTTATTTACCTCTGTAAGGTTTATTGGGGTTGTCTCTCATTTGATCAAATCTAATATTTGATTTATAAAGAATCTAATGGCCGAGATGGAGTCCTCCATCCTAAGGGAGATAAGTAAGAAATACTTGACCCTTTTTGAGGTCATATGATAAGCATGTGAACCATATGATAAGCACCTTCCTCAAAAGTTAAGGAAAATTTAAATTAGATTTAGTTGTAAATTTTAGCATGAATTAAGTCTTTTGATTATCTAAAATTACTTAGGGATCCCCTTAAACTCCATATTGAGCTAGGACACATCATTTGAACCAATAATTGCTCAAACCCCTCCTCTGTTTTATTATACATTATTTATAGTATGTGGGGCCCACCACTATCACTTAGAGAGTTTTAGTCTTGTGTGAGAGGCTGTAGGCAAATTAGAGAAAGGGGACCTACATGGTAGCATATCAACCATGAATTAACTTGTGATTTATCTCCATGTCAATTTTATTTGATATTTTATTAATCTCATGCTTGAATGTGGTCAACCATTAGACATTATAGTAGTGTATACTATGATTTATTTATATTTTAAAATAAATTGGCATACATTTATGTAATTTAACACTGCAAAATTGGTTTAGATTATTAGATTATTAGTTTGGTTCATATTTTGACATAGATTACATGATTTACAAAGTTCAAAATGGTTCAAATTATTAGTTTGGTTTATATCATGTGAAAAATATTTGTAGATTAAGAAGTTTTTTGGGGGCATATGTGTTTTATTAGAATTTGGAATTAAATCTAATTAAGATAAGATGAATTTAATGGTAGATTTTTTTTTAAATAACTTGTACTTAGCCTATTGAATGTAAAGTAATAAAATGCACAAAGATCAAATGGATGAAAGAAGATAACTATGAAAAAAAAGACTAAAAGAACACTTGGCTAATTTTTTCTTATCGAATTAATTGTGTGTGTCTAAAAGATGATTTAAAATGATCAACCTAAATTGGATTATGCATGTGCAACTAAAACTTAAACTATCATTGATCTAGGTTAGAATCGACTCAAATTAGTCAGTATTGACTACCATTACTATGCTCTATGGGATACTTTTGACATGCATGGGAAAATAGGAATCTAATGGGACAATTACTTGTGCTTACTTGTGTAGACATCCAATTACTAACACCATTTGTGTTAAAATTGTCAATCTTACTCGAATTGCACTCAAATGCACATTTTAGGCCAAAATCCATAAAAAATCCTAAATGGTTCAAAATTATCATTTAAAATTGCCATTTTAGGTTAAAGTATACCTAAATAGGGAAATGTACTTTATGGGCCAACTAACTTTGATTAGACCATTTTAAATCAAAATGACCATTTTACCATTTAGTGCTTTGGATCACTCTTTTCTTTTAATTCATTAGTACACATCATGTACCTTTGTTATTTGTTGTTGGCAACATCCTAAATGGGAATACGGTTCCAATGCATCTAGAATCACCTTCTAATTATTCCTAAGTCAAATTATGACCCAATAATATGACTTCTTGACCATTTTTGATTCGTTGAGGGTCAATTTTCAAGTAATTGCACAAATTTTGATTAACCTTGTTGAAGGCTTATTAATCCAAATCAAGGGCTTAAGTGGATTTTATATGAGAGTTGTTGAATATTTATTTTTGAAAATTGATTATTATTATTTGAATCACCTAGTGACATCATCTATGGGGTGGCATCCATCAAGCCTTAAGTGCATAAAAAATCAAGATTATGGGTCACCCATGCCTAGTTAATGCCTCCCATGCCTCTTCAATGCCCCTTCTTCCAAGGTCATCTTGAGGATAATTATGGATTTAATTCCAAATGTTAGGATTATCCTCAACCACACATATTCATCTCAAGATGGATGGTTGAGGTTGATCCTGACCAATTTCAAAAATCTATAAATAGAGAGGAAATGGACATCATTTTAAAGCTATTTTGGTGCAAAGTTATTATTCTCCAATATCTTCAAAGCTTGAACATTACAAAGTTATAATGCTAAATTATTTCCACAAGCTTCATTGATAGGATAGTTTAGTGATTCCACATCAAGAGCTTAGGTTTTGTGGAGTGTTCTTAAGGCATTGGAGGAGCTTACCACATTGTTAACAAAGATAAGGATGCTTGATAAAGGGAGAACATGTTTTTGAGCCACATGGGCATGATGAATCCTTTTGGGAAGGTAATATGGTGTTGATTTCTTTCATTTGTTTTCTTCTATCATTTTTAATTCCCATAAGAATAGATAGACTTGGTTAGTTAGTTCTTTATGCATGTTTCATTATTTATGGACTAATGCTTGACTAACTTGCTTTGTAATTGTCTCTACATCTTGGCATGCCCGGTGGGACAAGATGCATCTTACACCTAAATGAGATCCTTTTTAAACCTTAAGAAACTTATTTAAGCTTGCAAAACTCTTGCAATTTCGTTTTCTAACTTTATTTTGCCATTTTTGGTTTCCATAGTTTTACATAGTAACTGCAATTGATTACTTGGCTTAGCTAATGTTGATTACTAGAACTGACATTGGTCAAATCTCAGTTGGCCATAACCAACGTCAGTCACTATGTTTTTCAAAAAACATAGACCTGAGACCTAATTTTCCAAAGTTGCTTGTTTCAAATTTAAAAGGGCTTCAAAGCTAAAATATATGCTAACAATTTTTTTGTAGGATCAAGTTTAAAATTTGATTAATACATGTTTAAATCACCTTTGCATGCTTAAAAATGGATTAGGAACCTTGTTGTGGTGATTAACAAAGAATTTAAGTGTTTTTGATGAATGTTTTCAAAGTTTACAATGAAGACCAAGGGGTCAAATGAACACCACCAAACATTTCATTTGGGTTTAAAATTGAACACACTTGTTAATTATTGTTTACAATAGTTGATTAGATTAATATTTTTTGGCAACAGTGTGATGGTGAAAGTTTTTCTACATATCTACAAAGGTGGAGAGCATTGGTAGGCCACTTTCAACACAATTTACTTGACAAATAGTTGGCTGATATGATTGCAAAGAATTTACATCCCAAATTTACACATAATCTAAGGTTAGATTATGCTAACTCATTTGAAGGAATTATTGACAAAGGAGTGCATATTGAGAAGGATCTTATTGCTAGGGGCCTTGTTAAGATCTTTTCACAAGGACAAGTGTATAATTAAACTAAATCACCAGCTCCTCAGATAGTTACACAAGATAAGTATAAGGGATTTCAAAAAAATAAAAAACATGTTTAGAAATGGGGTGACAAAAATAAGACATGTACAAATGGTACAGATTATGCCTCCTCTAAATGTATAATTAACTCCCTCAAATCCACTACCTACTTTACAAAGACTACCTCCATGAAGGATGTTTTATAATGATTTTAGAGTCTTTAACAAGTTAAGAGAATCTGTTGAAGTAGTATTACAAAATCTCATTGCAACTAACTTAATTATATGGCCAGTATCAAGGCCATTTCTTCAAGATCAGCCAAAACTAGATTGGTACAAAGAGAATGAATGGTGTAACTTTCATCATGTTGCTGGTCATGGTGTATATCATTGAGTTTAATTATGCCATATTATTGAGAAATTTATTGAAAATGGTGAGCTAGAAATTAATTTGGCTCCTAATCAGGACACAAATTAAGATATGGGAATTTATAAAGAGCCCTTTCTTTGACATGATCCACCACCACCAAGAAATAATGAAAATGGTCACAGTTAAGGATAAAGGCAGAATCAAAACCAACAATTTGATAAAAATCATAATGAGAATAATCAAGATCATGATCCCCACACCAATAATGTGGCTTATAACAATGTGCCTTATGACTATAATAACACTGTGGGACACATTTTTATAACCCACATTGCCACTATTACTATGATGCCACATGGCTGATCTCATGTTCCTTACAACACAAGACCCATCATTATAGGCTCAGGACCCTCTCCCCTAGTAATACCATGTTGAGTTCACATCACCATGTTACTACTCCATTTGCATGGGTTACTAATCCTTAACAATAGTACCATTCTTCTAGAGGCTCCTCACTAACCCAAAATTAGAGCAATACCATCAATCACCCATGAATCACCATCTAAGGCCCTTTGCCTTGACTTTCTCATTATAATGGCTCCTTTCCACCTCTAGGTTGTGTAATCATAGCTAAATGCCCATGAGTTACCATCTCCACTTCTTTCCATAAACCCAATGAGAAGAGTGTGCCAATGGTTCCAAAGCTCAATACTATTCCAACAAAAACTAAACTAGTTCAATCCACAATTTAAAGGCCTTATAGTCTAATGGACCAATTAGATAACACCCCTACACAAACTTCCATATTAGAACTCTTGCAGATATCTGATGTCCATAGAACAATTCTCAATAAACTCTTACAAGAGTCTATTATGCCTAAAGATATAAACCTTGATTAGTTCCAAAACCTAATTGGACATTTATCTTCATTTCAACAAATCATTTTTGATCAAAAGGACATGTCCACCCTTGGCCCAACCATAATAACTCACTATATATTGAGATAATCATTGTGGATCATAAGATCAAATGGGTTCTTATAGATAATGGTTCAGGGCTAAACATTATATCTCTTAAATTGGTGTGAATATTGGGTTACATGGACAAAGACATTCAACTAGAGACTATTACAATCAAGGCTTATGACAATGCCAAGAGGGAGTCATCTGGTACAATTTGGTTTCCAGTCATGGTTGGGGCTATTTCTCATCACACATTATTCCATATTATGTATGTTGAGCTTCCTTATAATATAATTCTTGGCCATCCTTGGATCCATGAAGTAAATGTAGTTCCATCTACTCTTCACCAATTCCTCAAGTTTCCCCATGATGGGATCAAGGTTACTATTCCCACTGATCAATAACCATACCAATATTACAAACATTTCGAAGCAAAGTTTTGAAATTATAACTATCACCTAGGTTCTAAATTCATTTAAAAAAAGGAACAAAGCCATCATTTCTCATCCATCTCCATCTAATTATATAGACCCGGGTGATCTATACTCCACCTTAATTGACCCATTTCCTATAGCATTGACCAAGCAGATGGTTATTAAAGACATATGAATTTCCACATATCATCTGAAGGATGTCCTCCATATTACAAAATTACCAAAATCCCCTAAAACATTTGGTAAGCCTAAAACTTCTTAGAATCCTAAAAAACTTGATCAAATTTAGCAACCAAAGAAGAAGCAACCAAAACCTCCTATGGTTTTTATACCTACAATCTCACCAAAGAAATATTGAGAGGCTTTTACAAAGGGATATTGGTTATATTTTGAAGGCCTTGCAAATTATTTTCAAAATCTAAAGTATCCTATCCCTAATAGGATAATGGGCCATCTTGACTATATAGGGAAATGTCTTGGCCCATAGGTGCAAGGAATTTTAGAACCCTTATTAGTTGGAGTTGTTAATGGGAATTATGGTCTTATATTTAAACCACCAGAGGATGACCTCATAACATTTGGTAGTGATTCCTTTAAAGTGACAAGTAATAAGACTCCTAGTAGTGACACATCCCATTATAGCCTTTTTGATGAGCTTAATGATTTAGATTTATTTGATTCAAATGCCATATTGACCATAATACCTATTGGATCTTTCCATCTTGAAGTAAAAACATATCCTAGTGGTGTTTCCCTTCCTAAAGTAGGAGATTATATATTTACCATTGGTGCTTCCCATCCTAAAGTAAACCCTCATTGTAACCTATGCCTTTTCCATCCTAAACTCTTAGATTGGGATTAGCAAAATTTAGTCATATGCCTTGACGAGTTGCAAAATAAATAATCAATTGTAGAATACATGGGCCTACAAGATGCATTCCCCATTGGTGATCATAAATAGGGTTTTGATTTTTCATTAAATTCTTCTACCTACTTTGGAGAGTAGACAAAATTTCTTAGTCATAATAAAGAACACATCAAGATATTCTAGTGAAAACCTCTTTGAGGCACTTGTTAATTAGGGAAAAAGTAAATAAAAAGACAAGCCTTTGAATGAAAACCCATTTTAGGTACTCCCAAGTGGGAAAGTTTGTTCATCCCCTCAAGATGTAAAATTTCCATCTAGTCAAAGTTCCATAGCTAGTACAAGCATCTCTTTAGAACAACATTAAATATTTGAGTGTCTTACTCTTGAGTTTCTAGAGGTCTTTGCTAATTGGCCTTTACCTGGAAAGTAGACTTTGATTATTCATATTATCCAGATCTTTGGGAGGAACAAAAAGAAGATATAGTAGAAGAAGATGATCATGACCATGCATTGCCTAAAATTCTAGAAGATGGATCCAAACTCCTTATAGAGAGCATAAAAAATGTGAATTTGGGAACCCATGAGGATCCTAAAATGTTTATCTTAGATCTTCCATTATTGAAGCAGAACATGAACATATTATATCCATTCTCAAGGATTATATAGACATATTTGCATGGGTATATTCTAACATGCCAGGCCTAGATCTAGATTTAGTTGTGCATCATCTAGTTATTCACCCCAATGCTAAACTAGTCAAGTAAAAGTTAAGAAATATGCATCCACGTATCACCCTTTTCGTAAAGGCTAAGTTGGAGAAGTTTTTAGGAGCCAATTTTATCAAACCACTAGACTACTTTGAATGGATTTCTAACATAGTGCCAGTAAGTAAAAAGACCCCAATAATACATGTTTATACTATTTTTCATTATATTAATAAGGCATGTCCCAAAGATGATTTTCCTTTGCCCAACATTGACATGATTGTTGACTCAACTATTGGGTATGAGATGCTAACCTTAATGGCTAGATTTTTTGGCTACAATCAGATCAAGATAGCCTTTGAAGATCAACATAAAACTATGTTTACCACTCCATGGGGGACATTGTGTTACTAAGTCATGACATTTAGTTTGAAGAATTATGGAGCCACATATCAACTTGCAATGACTATCATATTCCATGACATGATGCATGACATTATCGAGGACTATTTTGATGATATACTAGCAAAATCAAGAACAAGAGCTAGACACCTTAACATTCTACAAAGAATATTTAAGAGGCTTCATACATATAAAGTACACTTGAATATAAAGAAATGTGTCTTTGGATTCACATTGAGAAAATTTCTAAGGTTCAATGTATCACAATGAGGGATTAAAGTTGACCCTATGAAGGCCACTGCTAATATGGAAATACCTCCACCCAACAATCTTAAAAATTTGAGGTCTAAAGGCATGATCTAGTCTATATGCAGGTTCATTTCTCAATTGGTAGATAAGTGCCACCCATTTAACCATCTTTTGAAGAAAGGGGTGACATTTTATTAGGATGAAGATTGTCAGATAGCATTTACAAAGCTTAAAACATACTTAGACAATCCACCAGTCTTACACCCTCTAACATAAGGAAAGCCACTGCTTCTTTACATATCAACCATGGAATATGCATCGGGAGCACTTTTGGCTCAGCATGATGATCATGGTAAGGAACACATATTATTATTTAAGCCACACATTGGTTACCTATGAACATAATTAAATGCCTATTGAGTAGGCATGTTTAAATATGGTGTTCACCACTTAGAAATTTTGACATTATATGATCAATAACAAAACTTTTGTTATCACCAAGGTAGGTCCTCTCAAGTTCCTTTTATTTAAATTAGCTCTCTAAGAATGCATGGCTAAATGGATTATGCTCCTTATTGATTTTGATATTGAATCCTGAAATCAAAATGCAATCAAAGGTTAGATTCTTATGGATCAACTTGAATAATATACTATTACAACCACTCAACCTCTCAACTTTGACCTTTTAGATGATTCTATCATGATATAACAAGCATCACAAGATCTTGAATAGTGGAAACTCTATTTTTATGGATCCTTCACATCTTAAGGATATGGAGCTAACATATTATTGATAACTCCACAAGGGGATTTGATCCCTAAAGCCTTCCATATACAATTTCCATGTACAAATAATATGGCCAAATATGAGGCATTGGTTGTAGGTTGAATATGAATAAGATTTGAATAGAATGGGAGATTCAAAGCTTAAAGGTCTATGGAGATTCATAGATAATCATAAATTAGACAACTAATTAGTATTAAACAATAGATGATAAGCTTTCCCCTTAAAAGCAAATTATTGATAACCTTAAAAGACATTTTAAATCTCTATAGTTTGAGCAAGTTCCATGAGTCAACAACAGGTCTATCGATACCATGGAAACAATTGGTTCCATGATTCAAATGAATGATAATGCTAAAGAGTATCAATTCTTGATTGAAAATATTCTTCAGCCAACACATATTTTATCAGATTTAGAGAGGATATGCACCATTGATTATCTTAATCTATCACCTAAGCTAACATGGTACCAAGATTTTTATAACTATTTCCATAGCCATATCTTTCCTACCAACCTTTCCAATAACCAACAAAAACTTTTCCTTCATCACTTAGCATGTTATATCCTCCTTGGAAACATGCTTTATCAAAAAGGCTATGATGGAATGCTTCTTCATTGTTTATCTTTGGGATAATCTAAGCTACACTTAAGGAGGTTCATAAAGGAATGTGTGGATCCCATACCAATGGTGTAGTCCTAATAAAGAAACTTCTCAGAACAGGCTATTATTGGCCCAAAATAGAGACATATGCTTGTAATTATGTAAAGAAGTGTGTTCCTTGTTAGTATCATGGCAACTTAATATATGCACCTTCCTTACCATTATAACCAATTACAACACCATGGTTATTCTCAACATGGGGTTTTGATCTCATTGGAAAAATTAATCCAACATCTTTAGATGGCGATAAGTACATTTTGACTACAACAAAGTACTTTACCAATTGGATTGAGGCCATTTCTCTCACTTATCTTATTAGGAAATAAATATATAAATTCATTCATTACCATATCATCTGTTGATATGGTATTCTAGCCCGTATTATATCTGATAATGGTGGATCCTTTGTAAACCAAGATGTGAAATCTCTTTATGAAAAATTCAAGATCAAACATGAGAAATCCACTCCATATAACCCGCAAGGTAATAGACAAGCTAAGGCATCAAATAAAACCATTGTAGCCATCTTAATTTTAAAAAAAAAATATGTTGGCCATAATTGGCACTGTAACTCTTGCTTGCCCTCTAGGCTTATATAACCAATTATCGCACCCTAACTAGAGGTACTCCATACTCCATTGTTTTTGGCATTGAAGCTATCATCCTGTTCAAGATTGATATCCCATAATTAAGAATATCATTGGAGCACATTGAAGATGATGAAGACTATAGAGCCTCATGATTGAAATCATTATAACTTCTTGATGGTAAGCATTTGGCTACCATAGAAAACTTGTAGGCCTATCAGAACATATTATGGAGTAGCTACAACAAACACATTCTCCCTCAGGAATTTAAGATTGGTGACTTAATTTTGAAAGAGAACCAGAAGAACATGAATTTTGAACCCAAAAAGAAAGGCAAGTTTCAACCTAATTGGTTAGTACCATACATTGTCATGGTAAACTATGGATTAGGAGCATATTGATTGGCTAAATCTAATGGTTAAGAAATTTTAGATCCCATGAACATCATACACCTTAAGAGATTTTACGCATGAACAACTTTGAACCATTATCTATAAGACCCCTGACTTGGGGGAAACTCGTGCTATCATAATTTTATCCCACCCTTTTATCTTACCTTGAACACATTTTATACTACCTAGGTCCACTTTTCATGAATCTTGATGGTAAAGGCTTTGAAATCTTGGCACTCTAAATACATTCTTCATCCCATCCTAGATTTCTCTTTTCAAAGATACATATTCTTTGTTATGTATAAGGCATGTTATAAGCTTGGAATTTTTTTGTCCCTTAACCAATTATGATCTCAATTATGTCTCATAATCATTATGAATATCTTCAGTAGCAGTTCTACAAAGTAGTTTAGTTAAGACAATCTTGTGTAGCTTTTGACAGCTAAACAACCACATCTTCTCAATAAATTTATTTTTTTGCTTTCGTGTTTTATCAAGATTCTCACTCTCATAAATTTACAAGTATGGGTCATTGCAACTGGTTTAACTATCTTATTGGAACCTCTACTCTAAATACATGCATCTCCTCAACTAAATGGTCCCACTTTATGCATATTTTATCCCAAAACACCAAAAACATTATAAATACTTTGAAAATACCAAAAACATCAAAACTTGATCCATAAAATAATAATAACATTATCTCATGCTTCTATACATTTATACAATCTCATTCCACCATGCAACACTCTCACCATTTTGTGAGCAACTGTTAAGTTTGAACTCTCTCACCATTTTGTGAGTAACCCTTAAGATTGAATGATCTCACCATTTTATAAGTAACCATTAAGTTTGCACGTTTTCACCATTTTTTGAGTAACCCTTAAGTTTAAATTCTCTCACCATTTTTTGAGCAACCATTAAGTTTAAACACTCTCACCATTTTGTGAGAAACCATTAAGTTTGAATGCTCTCACCATTTTGTGAGAAACCATTAAGTTTGAATGCTCTCACTATTTTGTAAGCAACTGTTAAGTTTGAATGATCTCTCTATTTTGTGAGAAAATACTAAGAAATAATTCTCTTGCCATTTTTAAATCACAAAAACCCCAATTTATTTCATCTTGTCCTATTCACTTGCCATTTTTCAAGATCATTCTTTCTCATCTCAACAGCTTTTTATTCATTGACCATTCTCATTTATATGTCTTATCTTCCATTTCTTATATAAAATTAATCATGGTGGTCTGATCATCATTTTCCTTTTATCCCATTTCTTGGGAGAACTACTTTTGGCTTAAAATTCATGTTGGAACATGAATCCATAGAACTATGTAGGTAGTGTCCACTTGTCTTATACATCTAGAGTTAGCTCGACCAACCTCTTCCTTTTCTTCTCTTTTCCCATTTCTTCTATCATTGTTCCTCTTTAATTAGGGAATAATTGTCATGTCATTGTTCTTTATTATGATGTGGTGGAAAGTCACACCTCTATGACACACGCATGAACAATTATCTTTAAACTGGACTAACTTGGTTTTTGTTTGTGTGTGTTTATTTGTGTTTTCTTGGTGTTTTGTTGTGCTTTTGCACATCTCCTTTTATTTCTTCTATTTTTATTACTTCTTGTCTCTTGTTGGTGTCTTGTTTTTTTGTTTGATTTTGCCTTTTTCTTTTGTATTCAAGAATACCTTGATGGCCACATGGATCTTGATTATTTATATCTTGGTCTCATGTCATTAAGATATTTTTGTGTTTTGTTTTTAAACATTTTGTCCTACTTAAGTCTTGATAGATCATATCTTGATTTCAAGTTAGGTTCATTTATGTTTATCTTTTTCTTTGTTTTTACTTTTTTTTCAAATTTAAATCACTATAACTCTAGTCTTGGTCATTATTTTACCATTATCCTTAGTTATAGATATTCACATTTTAACTAGCTTAGTGCAATTAGAATCTTATTTCTTTCTAAGTTATTCATACTTATGATGCCTAATTTCTTTTTCTATATCAAATAATTTATGCTCAAGTCTTAAGGTCTTAACATCAACATAAACTCTAATGAATGATTCTTAAGAACACTCTATAAAACCTAGGCTCATGATGTGGAATTAGGATTCTAGGTAGCATGCATTTTAGTACTTAAGTTTATTCTTAGACATGCATCTCTTTGCGTACATGACTCTAATCAATTATTGGTCATTTTTCATCATTCAACATTCCATTCTATCCTAAACTTGGGTGAACTACATTGGCTTGAAGTTCATGTTGGAACATGAGTCCATAGAACTATGTAGGCAACACTCAATTTATATTGAGGTCATCTCAGCTATCTCCATTATTATTTTCATCTCTCTCATCACTTTGTACATTCTCATATGCTTGGTTTTATATTATTTTTTAAGCCATTACACCGTCACATGTACGTTTGCATCTACTCACTTTAACCTATCTTTTGGGTTATATCCTTGAGCTAGTTTGCTTGCCAATTGCCTATGATGGGGCACAACATCTACACACCATCTGCATCAAATCAAGCTCTATCAGGTCAAAATCATTCTTTATTCTTTATCAATGATCAAGATTCATCCTATTAGGGTACACCTATTTTATCACAATCATATTTGCTCTACTGGGGCACTTCTTATTATCTTCTCTTTGGAGATGTCATTATAGTGGTGCTTCCCTTCTTGAAGTAGAATGTTCTCCTTTTTCCTCTAATTAAAATCTCTCCACATTAAATCCCATGATGGAAATATTTTTAGTATGTAACTTTTGTTGGGATTGATCAATGTCATAAGTGCATAGCTTGTACTCTCAAATTGGGTACGTTTAAAGTGTGTCCCTTACATTTATGGATTGTATCTTTCCCATTCTCCTCATTTTTGTGGCCTATTATACCTCTAATTATATTTTTATCATTGATGGTAATCACATGTACATGCATTAGTTTGTCTAGATGTGATCTTTTCCATAGGTTAATCTCTCACTTTCTCTCTCTTTTTGAAGTTCATCCTTCTCTTTCATCCTAGTATGTCCTCTTGAGGGGGAATCATGGGTCTATTCTAGTTTCTTCTTGACAAATATTTTCTTTGAAAATATTTTTCTTCACTTGAATGTCTTGTTACACCTTCTTAAATAGGGGGAAAATGTAGACATCTAATTCCCAACACCATTTGTGTTGAAATTGTCAATCTTACTTGAATTACACTCAAATACACATTTTAGGTCAAAATCCATAAAACTTACTAAAGGGTTCAAACTTGTCATTTACAAGTGTCATTTTAGGTCAAACTATCACTAAATAGGGCAATGCATTTTATGGGCTAACTAACTTTGATCAAATCATTTCAAGTCAAAATGACCATTTCATTATTTAGTGCTTTGGATAACTCTTTTATTCTAATTCATTAGTAAACATCATGTACCTTTATTATTTTCTATTACCAACATCCTAAATGGGAATATGGCTCCAACACATCTATCATCACCTTCTAATTCTTCTCAAGTCAAATTATGACCTAGTAATATGACTTCCTAGCCATTTTTTATTAGTTGAGGGTCAATTTTCAAATAATTACAAAATGTTGATTAACCTTGTTTAAGGTTAATCAATTTAAATCAAAGGTTTAATTGGATTTTCCATGAGAGTTGTTGAATATTTATTTTTGAAAATTGATTATTATTATCTGCATCACCTAGTGACATCATCTATGGGGTGGCATCCATCAAGCCATAAGTGCATAAAATATAAGGATTATGGGTCACCCATGCCTAGTTAATGCCTCCCATGCCTCTTCAATGCCCATTATTACAAGGTCCTCTTGAGGATAATTATGGATTTAATTCCAAATATTAGGATTATTCTCAACCACACATCTTCATCTCAAGATGGATGGTTGAGGTTGATCCTAACTAATCTCAAAAATCCATACATAGAGAGGCCATGAACATCATTTCTAATCTATTTTTGTGCAAATTTATTTTTATCAAATATATTCAAAGCTTGAACATTTCAAAGTTATAATGCTAAATTATTTTTTCAAGCTTCATTGATAGGATAGTTTAGTGATTCTACATCAAGAGCCTAGGTTTTGTGGAGTGTTCTTGAGGCATTGGAGGGGCTTACCACCATTTTTGACAAAGACAAGGATGTTTGATCAAGGGAGAAAATGTTTTTGAGCCACATGGGCATGGTGAATCCATTTGGGAAGGTGATATGGTGTTGCTTTCTTTCATATATTTCTTGCTATCCTTTGTAATTCTCATAGGAATAGATAGGATTGGTTAGTTAGTTATTTATGCATTTTTCATTGTTTATAGACTAATGCTTGAATAACTTTCTTTATAATCCTCTCTACAACTTTAAATATGACTATATGTAGAAATTTGACCTTTGGCTATGCATAAATGAATTGAAAATGAACTCTTTAATGTTAAAATCCCACTAGGTTTAGTGATAATTGAAAATATACAAAAATATAAGGGGGAGTGTAATGGGTCGAGTGAACCCAAGTCACACCCATGATGATTTAATGTTTCATATGTATCCATAGTTTCTTAAAGAAGGAGTCAATTCCATATAATATAGGATTTATAGAATGGTAACACTTGTAAAAAAATGTAACCTTTGGATAAGATGCTCCAAACATGGAACGACCATTGGGTAGACAAAATCCCAACATATAGGTCCATGTGAATTTTTTTTGTCCTTCATAATACTCATCAATAATAATTAAATACATGTGTGATAGAAAAATATTATTCTATCTAACAATCATGAGATAAATAACATATGATAATGATGTAATATAGATGTCTAATTATCTTGAGGTCCTAATTTTGAATTTTTAAAATATTTTTAATGCTTTTATATTTTTATCATATTTGTTTTTTTTGTACCTTACTTTAATTTTAAAATAAGAACAATAGAGACTAGGAGATAAACATGGGTTTAGAAATAAAAGAAAGGGAAGGAATCTGAATAATCCACAACATGTGTGAAGGTAAAATATGCATTGAATATGAGGGCATGGCCATGTATAATAAATATTTCCCCACTTTATATTTGAATTATAATTTAAAGGCATGTGGGGAATATAATAAGACAAAAGGAATGATTGTAAATCCTCATCTCATAAAATGGATAATTTTCAAAGTATATAACACACATATATGAGGAATATAGTATATAACAAAGATATTTTCATTAATAATAGTCTTTTTTAATTAATATTGAGTATGTTACTAAAAAATTGGATGTATTAAGGATTTGTTTTCTAAAAATTTGATTTGACAATGTAAAATGTTATAGGGTAGTGCCAACTAGTTCAAGATAAGAATGGAAATTGATCTTGCCTATTTCTAATCGATATTATCTATGATATAATATATAATCTGATTTGTTTAGACTATGAAAAAAATGTGCTAAGTGGTAAAATGTGGAAATATAAGATAATTATTTTGGACTATTTAAATTAAGAAAGTGAAAAAGAAGGGACAAGAGGCCAATATGATGCCAAGAGCAAAGTGATAGAATATTGATCAAATTGACCACATTTGTAATAATAGAAAAATAACATGATGGAGCAATCAAGAAGCGATGTACAATAAAATTTTACTTTTTTTATTTTTTGAATATTTTTGAAATTTTATCATATGTGCTATAAGCAATAGTAATGATTGGAATATTTAGAGTTATGAAAAAGTAGGGCATGTTCCTCTTCTCCTTCTCAATTTTCACATTATATTATAGTTATTAACTTTGAAAATATTCCATTATATTGATCATTGTTACCATCATTTGGTATGTGAATTATTATTCCTTCACATGAAAAAGTGATGCACTGTTAATTAGTATCCATTGTAGCTTTCATTTTTAGTAACGATGACCATCCCAATGTAAATGGTACCTAATATGTATGAATCATTATCCATAAATGTGTATTGAAATTTTTTGTTAGATAAGGTATTATCTATATGACATATCCAAGATCTTATTACTAATCTACACTATGATGCAATTATTTGATATTATGTCCCATTTATTGTAATCCTCTAATATTACAAATATTTTTCCATTTAATAGTATCACTACAATTATTTTTGTAATAATCCCCTTCCATATATATTGTAATGGTTGAATCCTCTAGTTGAAGATTTTTTTGTGTGTCATATCTATAAATGATGTATTTTGAACCCTTGTAGTAAGTGATATTTTTGATTTTGTATTAATATGATGATTCCCTCATGCTTATATTTTTGAATTTTATTTTATAGTGTCTCTCAATACCTTATATCATGTCAAGTAATTATATGGTAATCACAATATGATTTGACTACTTTATGCAAAAGATGTGTTACTAAATAATGTCTAGTAGTATGTAATGTGATGAGTTTGCTATCCAATAACATTTTTAAAATTAATTTTGGTATATATTGATGTTGCATTATTTGTAACAGTGGTGAGACTTTATAGTATATATATCCACATTACTCACCTAATTTATTCACATTAGGTTCACCAATTTTTTTAATCAAAATTTGGAATTAGTTGGGATTTAAATTCTAATTAAGATAAAATTAATTGAATGGTAAAAATGTTTTAAATAAATTATACCTATAAGATTGAAAATAAATTACTAAAATGGAAAAATCTCAAATTAATGAAACAAAATAACTTTGAAAATCACAAAGATGAAAAAAAGGCTTGGCTAGTTTGTACCTACTAGATTGACTATGTGTAATTGAAACATGGTTGGAAATGATAAAATCATACTAGATTATGTGTGTGTGTGCAATTAAAACATAAATTATCATTGATTTGGGTCAAAATTTATTATAAATAATCATGATTGACTATTTTTACTATCCTTTATGGGTCAATCCTAACTTGTGTAAGAAAATAGGAAATTGATGGTATAGTCACCTATATCTAATTAAAATATGATTGTTTGAGGAAATTTGACCTTTAACTATGCATAAATGACCTAAAAATGACCTCTTTAAGTTTGAAAAAACATTAAGGTTTGTGATAGATAAAAACCTATAAAATAAACAGGGAGAGTGTAATGGAATAGGCTCACCCTAATCACCCCTATGATGATTTAACATTGCCTATGCATCTATAGTAATTTGAAGAGGTAATAAAGCCCATGTAATTTTCCCACTTAGAGTGATTAGTGTAGTAGTGCTCATTTTATATAAATATGCATCTAAATATGGATTGAATACTTGATAATAATTTTCTTAAATTAGATAGAATAGGCTCATGACTTGGCTAAGGTTTTATTCATGTGCATATAATAAAATTTGGAAAGAATAGGAAAGATTTGATTAGTATGCTATAGTATAAGTGTGTTCAAATAGTGAAATCACTAAGTGATAGAATAAATGGCTTAGATGTGCATTTATAGCAATCCAAATGGGTGAAACCTCACACAACCTATCCTAAAAATATATACCAACTTATAAGGGAGGGTTTAAAATTAAAAAATTCATTACTAGGTAAAGGGAAAGACTGACCCATAGGGTCAGAAATGACTACTGATCCTAACTCATGAGGGTCAATTCTAAACTAGAAGGGATGAACCTATACAATTATTCATGATAAAATGATGTGGTGAAATATGGCCAATTTAAGTGATCAAGTGAATTAAAGTAAATATGGGACAAAATTGACATTATCAAATATTCATGATCAAATTTGAGTATCTATAATATGCAATGCATATGTAAACATTTTTTAGTAGCATGAATTATATGTTTATAATTTTTTATATTTTGGAAAAAATGAGATATAGATGCATAAAAATCTATATCATGTTTCTATTTAATGTTTAAAATTATGGGTCATATACATTAATCATGAACATACACACTATAAGGTTTTTAATATGGCATGTATAATACTTAGAAATGATCAATCTAAATATATAAGCTCATATGAATCAGTTGATTTAATTAAATTAGTAATGTGATTGAGTTTTAGTGACACTTAATGGCCTCATAATTACTTCATGATACTAATATGTGGCCCTCGCCTTTCATCTTGAGGTTTAAGATTAGCTAAATGAGTAGTGAAATTGAGTTTAAACAATGTTAAATGACCTATACACTAATCCATTTACATGAGGGTTGGGCCATTTATATTCCCAACCTATGGCCTTATATTAGTACATAAACTAGGGCATGATCACCCCAAAGTTATATAAATGCTTAAGTAAAAAGCATAGTTATCCAATTTTTCAATAAAGAAGCATCATCTCTAATAACATGTCATAAGGAAACATGGTTTACCTACTGACATGTATTCCTTACTTGTTCTTTAAGTTTAATAAGTTTTAATTTAAATTTAGATTTAATTTTCATATATGGAAATTTATTGTTGCATGTTAATTATAGGTTTTATTTTAGGAAGCAATGCTGTCAGAGCCTCCTTTAAAAGACAAATTATGTTGTACACACTTAGGTACATTATTGATCAATGTCTAGTAGTATGTAATGAGATGAGCTTGATATCCAATAAGATTTGTAAAATTAATATTAGTGTATCTTTATGTTTCATTATTTTTAACAGTGGTGAGACCTTTGTATTAGATATTTCCACATTATTCATCAAATTTATTCATGTTGGATTTACCAATTTGTTTTATTAGAATTTAAAATTAGTTGGGATATTAACTCTAATTAAGATAAAATTAATGGAAGGGTAGAAAACATTTTAAATAAATTATACCTATAATATTAAAAGTAAAGTACTAAAATGGATAAAACTCAAATGAATTAAATAAAATAATTATGAAAATCATCAAGAATAAAAAAAGACTTGGCTAGTTTCTACCTACCATATTGATTATGTGTAGTTAAAACATAGATATAAATGATCAACTCAAATTGGATTATGTGAGAGAAATTAAAATAGAAACCATCACTGGTTTGTGTCAAAATTTACTAGAAATAATTAATATCAACTATTTTTATTTTACTCTATTAGTCAATCTTGACTTGTGTAGGAAAATATGAATATGATGGTATAATTACCTACACCTACTTGAAATATGACTGTATGCAGAAATTTGACATTCAACTATGTGCAGATGACTTGAAAATGACCTATTCAATTTTAATTTCCCATTAGGGTTTGTGATAGCTAAAAAATTAAAAAATAATAATGGAGAGTGTACTATGCTAAGCTAACCCCAATCACCCCTATCGTGATTTAACACTACCTATGTATCCATATTACTTCAAATATGGAAAAAAGCCCATGCAGTTATCCCACCTAGAGTGATTACTTTAATAATTCTCATTTTATACACTTATTCATCTATAAATGGTTTGAATACTTGATAATTATTTAATTTAATTAGATAAAACAAGCTTATGACTTAGCTAAGGGTATCTAAAAGGGCATAGAATAAAATTTTGAATAATAGGAAAACTTTGATAAATATGTAATAGTATAAGTGTGCCCAAATAGTGAAATCACTAAGTGATAGAATACGTGGCTTATATGTGTATTTATAACAATCCAAATAGGTGTAACCTCATGCTACCTATCCAAAAAATATATGCCAACCTATAAGGGAGGGTTTAAATTTAACAAATAGTCATTACTAGGTAAAGGTAAAGATTGACCCATAGGGTCGAGATTGAATACTAATCCCAACTCATGTGGGTCAAATATAACCCAGGGAGGATGAAATTTCATTTTAATAATTTGAAATTACCATATGGATGCTTAGAGGTTTTCAATAATTAAGTATATTTTTATATGTGTAAAAAAATAAATTAGAAGGGATGGGCCAATACAAATATTTAAGATAAAGTGAGATGGTGAAATAGGACCAATTTAAATGCTCAAGTGAATTAAGTTAAATTTGGGACAAAACTAACATTATCAAATATTTATGACAAAATTTGATTATCTACAATATGTAATGCATATGCAAACATTTTTTAGGAACATGAATTACATGTTTACAATTTTTTTTATATTTTGGAAAAATGAGATATAGATGCATAATTGTCAATATTGTGTTGCCATTAAATGTATGAAATTATGGTAATATTCATTTTTTTTACACATACACACTATACTATTTTTATATTATGACATTGATGATACTTATAAAATGATCACTCTGAATATATAAGTCCATATGCATCAGTTGATTCAATTAAATCAATAGTGTGGTTAAGGTTTAGTGACACTCAATAGCCTAGGAATTACTTAATGAGCCCAATATGTGTCCCTCCCCTTTCATCTTGAAATTTATTAATAGTTAAATGAGTAGTGAAATTGAGGTTAAAAAATGTTCAAAGACTTACACACTAATCCATTTACTTGAGGGTTAGGCCATTTATCTTCCCAACCCATGGCCTTATATTAGTACATAAATTGCTGCATGATCACCCCTAAATTCTCTAAATTCTTAAGTATAAATCATAGTTCTCTAATGTTTCAATAAGGAAGCATCATCTCTAATAATACATCACAAGGTAACATGGTTTGCCTATTCATGTGTATTCCTTCCTTGTTCTCTATGTTTCATAAGTTTTTATTTCAATTTAGATTTCATTTTCATATAGGTAAATTGATTTCAACACATTAATTGTAGGTTTTATTTAATGAAACAATTCATTTAGAGCTTCCTTCAAAAGAAAAATTATGTTTTACACACTCAAATACATCTCTTATTCCATTTACTCTAGCATTATATTGCATTTCAATATGGAATAAAAGTGAGGAAATTTATATACACTAAAAGTTGATATTAGACACTTGGAATGTTAATATTGGCATACATTCACCTTATATGACTTGTGTGTACACATGACTCTTATATTCCCTTCTATGACAACCACATTATTTTCATGGGTTTGACCTTCCCAAGTTACTATCAGTCACCTACAATAATTTTACATTCTATTATCAACTTTCTTAAAATCATACTTAGACTATATATAGATCATTAGATTAATATTCATACCTTTCAAATGATTTTATCTAACTCAAATTAATATGAAATTATACAAATGTATACATCTAATTAACTAATCCCCATGCTAAGAAATGGTCATTTTAAAAAATTCATAATATCTTCATTGGTCTATCTGTGTGTTTCATATGTTGGTGGCACAAGAAACTACCCAAAAATTTATTATATAGTTAAATTATATATATAATACTATTACCTATATATAAATAATATCACTTAAAAAAAAAAAAACTTTCACATTTAAAGGGAGCATTCAATTCTTTCTATTTAATAGATCAATCATAATAAACAAGCCCTAGCCTAAGTCTAAAGTACTCAAGCAAAACCAAAGATGATATTTTTCACGTGTAAAAATCTAGACCAGAGGTTACATTCATTAAAGAATCATTACTATACACATAAACCTAATAGGGAGAACTACATGTTGTTTAACTTCCTTATTTTGAGTATTAGATATATAGGTAATGCTCAAACATTCATCAGTTAGTGGTTTGGATTAGTTGAAACCACTATTAATCCCATTTTTTATGCTTGAAATTATTTTCAAAGTGGACCTAGGATTTCAAATAGATGGAGACAAGTTCTTGGATATTATGTGCATAATGAGTCCTTATATCACACACATAGACTAATTACAAGTAGGTGTAATGGCTTGTACTCAAACTAAGAATAAAAATACACATAGAAAAATCCTATATGATAGAGATGATAACATCTATTGACACTATCTATATGATTAATATTTTATTCAAGCATATCCATAGAATCATTTCTTGATCCAAGTGACTTTTGATCTTATTTCCTACCCATCTTCTACCTACATCAAATATTATACCTACATAATACAAAAACATGTTGAGTGACTTATTCTATCAAGTCATTTGTATTTATGATAAGTGTAAATAGTAATTTCATAGTTTTCCTTTTACATTTATATGAATGGTTATTATTATATTTCATATAATTTAAATTAGTTTAGATTTATATCTTATTAGGCAAGGTGCAACACTTGATAATCCAAAAGAGTAAAACAAGATGCAACACTTGATAATAATTATGATCATATTACATTTGAGATTCAAGTTAAGACTAGTGTCAAATAAAGAGATGAAACATCTATAACTCAATAAAAGCAAGTAAAAACCATTTATTAAAATACTTAAGAAATGACATCCAATATAAAAATATTTGAGGTGTATGATACTAATGATGATGAATATGTTTAAAAGTAGATAATATATAATAAACTAATTCCAAAATATAGTATAATAATTTATACACATCATACTAAAAAAAAAAGATGATTGGAATGATGACTCTAAATTAATGGTTTATGTCATATATGATACTATAGACATTTAAATTTGGTACACGCCCGTCTTTAATGTCATTTATTTTAATTTTTCACATATGTCTGTTATCAAATAAGAATAAGGTATATATTATTGTATTTTACTTGGGTCTTATCTATTTTCATTCAAGTGTTCATCCATTTGTTATTCATATTTCCATTTTGTCATAGGGATCGCCAATTCTAGTATTTTATATTTTTGGACAAGTTCATTGTTATCAGATAGGAATGGTCATGCAGGTTATCCACAAGCAGTGGAATTGTCTAGGTGTAATTTTTAAACTTAATTTTAGGTCAAGTTTCATTTTAATCTTATTTTTCTATGTTGGGTTTTATCTTGGGTTGGATTTTCCATGCCAATTTGTTTGTAAATTTAAAATAAAAATCTCTATAAATACAAGGTTAATATAAGGCATTAAGGAAAACACTCCTCACTCTTAAAATATATTCAAACGTTTACATGTTATATTTATATATTTTTAAAATCTAGATCCAATATATTTTAAGGCTGAATTCATATTTGCATGTTTGTTCTAAGGGTAAAATAAGATAAAGAGCATCTAGGCTTGCATTCAAAATTTCACACATAGATGTAAGTGGGAGAAATAAATTTGAGTCCTATTTAGAGTATTTTAAATGTGGTATTGCACTTGTTAATTCAATTATGATTGACCAATGTCAATCTAACTCAATCTTTTTCATTTGGCACCCCTTATTTGATATCTATTTAGTTTGTGTATAGGAAAGTAAGGTTTCATATTGAAAACATCTCCACACAATATTTTATATATAATAGTGTTTAAATGTTTTTATAAAACATAGGAACATGTGGTGAAATAATTATATTTTAGTCACCATTAACTAAAATAATTCCACAGCCAATGAATTAAATCTATTTGCATTACTATACTTCTAGAGTGGTCATGTCTATGAATACTTTCATATTCTACTTATAATTTTTCACTATCATAATTTTTATTTTTTTATCTTTTCCTATTAGTCATCAATTAGTTAACTAGGATAAGTCTGTGGTCAAGAGACATAAATGAACTACACTATTGTCTAGATAGTTTGGACTTGCCCAAAAGTAGTTTCATAATCTGTTCGTAATCTTAGGCATGCATAGTCATATCTTTTACTAATTTCCACTTTTAGATATACGAAATTTTCTACCAAAATTTTGATTTGAGATAGTTAAATTTATTCCTAGTAATTTCAAAAAATATAAATTTTCCATATTTATGAAGCTTCAAATCAAAATTATTATTTAATTTATGTCTTTAGCATTCTAATATGTTTCAAGTTTTACACCTATTAGTATAAAATATTAATTTATAAATAAAAAATAGGGTATAACATATTGGTGAAATCATACATTTTTTAGCATTTCTTATTTTAATTCTTGTTTTAGGGTTTTAAATAAATTCATGATTTCCAAACATTAAAGAGAAATTATATTTGACCTTAGGTCTTAGGATTTAATTATTGATTTCCTTTCAAAAATATATTTCCTTTCATTACTTTTAAATATTTTTATTATTAAATTTCATAAAAACCATGTTTTAATAATTTTAAAACTTCTATGAGCTATCATTCTGAGAAATGCAATCGTTAGTTTTACCTAAACCATGATATGAGGGGTATTGCCCCATTAGTCAGGACATTAGATTTAAGTTTCCACATACCTCATGGTAAATAAAAATCACCTAGGTTTTGGTTTTTAACCATAGAAATCCTTTGACTATTTGTTATTATAGTGCATCGATAAGTAATTATCCCTAATAAGTTACTCTCAACATACCCTAGAAATGAGATAGTACACCTATGGGATGATGGAGTCCTTTATTTTTAGTTTCTTTTGGGACATGTTCACTATTCACAAATAGGATAAATATATATGAGAGGATAAAAATCAAACACACATTTCCTAGTTACACATTTTGACATTCTTTATTTCTTATTATGATCTCTTGTGTGATAGCAGTAAGCTTGGCATTTGTAATATTACAATGTTTTTGGTTAAAAAATAAAAATGGCTTCCATATATGAAATTTATAATGGCATCCTTTAGCTTTTATCCTCTCTAAAAATGCTACACCTTATGGTTATGATAAAGAATGTAATGATGATGACACTTAAAAAATTTATGATGCTTATTATGTTAATAAATAAGATGATTGTGATATATATTATTATGAATATGAGTATGGCTACACTAGTGAAAATCAGGATGATTGGTGTAATAGTGAAGAAGAAAGTGAGCATACTAATTTAGAATTAAAAAACCACTTCCTCCATTATATTCATCTTTTCATAAAACAAAAACATACAACATACAGATAATGAATATCTTACTTCCCTTAATATCTCAAAAATTCCAAATATGAAGAACTAATAATTAGTGCACCTTGCCTACTTTTTAAATTTTCTAATGCACTACATATAATTAATCATTATAAACTACAAAAGCATAGTCCTTACATAGAAAATACAAATGATATGAATGGTCATGGTATTCCCTTTTGAATTTTATAAAAGTAGATGATGTAAAGGTATATGATATCCCAAATTCTCTTTGAGACATGGTTAATGATATACAAGTTTGTGACACTATTTTTAATACATTGGAAGTTACAAATAATATTATGACATATAACGTACTCATTTATTTTATCTCAAAATGTGAAAGGAATTAAATGAATATGATATACAAATAGAAAGTGAGATTATTTCTTTATATTTATAAATTAATGATCATGTCATATTATGCAAATATTCTCAAGATAGTCATTCTATATCCATAGAGAGTGAGTTTCATGATAACAATAATTATGGGTACTCTTTTCCCCCTCCTAAATCAAAATAATTTAATAAATAAAGATGTGATATTTTTACTCCCATACAAATTCAATGTGATTAGATATGTAATTATTATCAAGTATGTCAAAATTTGTCTTAGAATATAATCCTAAGCCATGCAATGATATTTGCCATGATCCTCTCCTACCAATTTAAAATAGACGATAAATTACAACCCATAAGTGAGCCTTTCTAAACCACTATTATTCCTAATATTCATATTATGTCCATGATGTTTACTTTTGGTGACCTCAAAAAGAAACTTCCTGATTTCACATTACAAAATACATCATGTTGTGTTAATATAAAAGATAATGTTATCATCAAATAACCCCTTATACAAGATGTATATGAATATCCATATCCAAAATATGTTTTTTTTCTTATACTACCCTTGTTCAATGGTTATGGAGATCCATGTATTC